>OX451218.1:80915385-81104834 GCA_949628195.1 Phasia obesa
TTTTTGCTGTATCTTCTTTAAACAGCGTCTAATCGAAAAAAGGATAAAAATCTGTGGCGACCTATATTTTTCATAAAAAATCTATTTTTTTATATGAAAATCTTATTTTTGCTGTATCTTCTTTAAACAGCGTCCAATCGAAAAAAGGACAAAAATCTGTGACGACCTATATTTTTCATAAAAAATCTATTTTTTTATATGAAAATCCTATTTTTGCTGTATCTTCTTTAAACAGCGTCTAATCGAAAAAAGGACAAAAATCTGTGACGACCTATACTTTTCATAAAAAATCTATTTTTTTACATGAAAATCTTATTTTTGCTGTATCTTCTTTAAACAGCGTCTAATCGAAAAAAGAACAAAAATCTGTGAAGACCTATATTTTTCATAAAAAATCTATTTTTTTATATGAAAATCCTATTTTTGCTGTATCTTCTTTAAACAGCGTCTAATCGAAAAAAGGACAAAAATCTGTGGCGACCTATATTTTTCATAAAAAATCTATTTTTTTATATGAAAATCTTATTTTTGCTGTATCTTCTTTAAACAGCGTCTAATCGAAAAAAGGATAAAAATCTGTGACGACCTATATTTTTCATAAAAAATCTATTTTTTATATGAAAATCTTATTTTTGCTGTATCTTCTTTAAGCAGCGTCTAATCGAAAAAAATCTATTTTTTATATGAAAATCTTATTTATGCTGTACCTTCTTTAAACAGCGTCTAATAGAAAAAAGAACAAAAATCTGTGACGACCTATATTTTTCATAAAAAACCTATTTTTTTTATATGAAAATCCTATTTTTGCTGTATCTTCTTTAAACAGCGTCTAATCGAAAAAATCTATTTTTTTATATGAAAATCTTATTTATGCTGTATCTTCTTTAAACAGCGTCTAATCGATAAAAGGACAAAACTCTGTGACGACCTATATTTTTCATAAAAAATCTATTTTTTTATATAAAAATCCTATTTTTGCTGTATCTTCTTTAAACAGCGTCTAATCGAAAAAAGGACAAAAATCTGTGAAGACCTATACTTTTCATAAAAAATCTATTTTTTTATATGAAAATCCTATTTTTGCTGTATCTTCTTTAAACAGCGTCTAATCGAAAAAAGGATAAAAATCTGTGGCGACCTATATTTTTCATAAAAAATCTGTTTTTTTTATATGAAAATCTTATTTTTGCTGTATCTTCTTTAAACAGCGTAAAATCGAAAAAAGGACAAAAATCTGTGACGACCTATATTTTTCATAAAAAATCTATTTTTTTATATGAAAATCTTATTTTTGCTGTATCTTCTTTAAACAGCGTCTAATCGAAAAAAGAACAAAAATCTGTGAAGACCTATATTTTTCATAAAAAATCTATTTTTTTATATGAAAATCTATTTTTTTATATGAAAACAGCGTCTAATCGAAAAAAGGACAAAAATCTGTGACGATTTATATATATTTTTCATAAAAATCTATTTTTTTTTATATGAAAATCTTATTTTTGCTGTATCTTCTTTAAACAGCGTCTAATCGAAAAAATCTATTTTTTTATATGAAAATCTTATTTATGCTGTATCTTCTTTAAACAGCGTCTAATCGAAAAAATCTATTTTTTTTTTATGAAAATCTTATTTATGCTGTATTTTCTTTAAACAGCGTCTAATCGAAAAAAGGACAAAAATCTGTGACGATTTATATATATTTTTCATAAAAATCTATTTTTTTTTTATATGAAAATCTTATTTTTGCCGTATCTTCTTTAAACAGCGTCTAATCGAAAAAAAGGGCAAAAATCTGTGACGATTTATATATATTTTTCATAAAAATCTATTTTTTTTTTATATGGAAATCTTATTTTCTGCGTCTAATCGAAAAAAGGACAAAAATCTGTGACGACCTATATTTTTCATAAAAAATCTATTTTTTTATATGAAAATCTTATTTTTGCTGTATCTTCTTTAAACAGCGTCTAATCGAAAAAAAGGACAAAAATCTGTGACGACCTATATTTTTCATAAAAAATCTATTTTTTTATATGAAAATCTTATTTTTGCTGTATCTTCTTTAAACAGCGTCTAATCGAAAAAAGGACAAAAATCTGTGACGACCTATATTTTTCATAAAAAATCTATTTTTTTATATGAAAATCTTATTTTTGCTGTATCTTCTTTAAACAGCGTCTAATCGAAAAAAGAACAAAAATCTGTGAAGACCTATATTTTTCATAAAAAATCTATTTTTTTATATGAAAATCCTATTTTTGCTGTATCTTCTTTAAACAGCGTCTAATCGAAAAAAGGACAAAAATCTGTGGCGACCTATATTTTTCATAAAAAATCTATTTTTTTATATGAAAATCTTATTTTTGCTGTATCTTCTTTAAACAGCGTCTAATCGAAAAAAGGATAAAAATCTGTGACGACCTATATTTTTCATAAAAAATCTATTTTTTATATGAAAATCTTATTTTTGCTGTATCTTCTTTAAACAGCGTCTAATCGAAAAAATCTATTTTTTTATATGAAAATCTTATTTATGCTGTATTTTCTTTAAACAGCGTCTAATCGAAAAAAAGAAAAAAATCTGTGACGATTTATATATATTTTTCATAAAAATCTATTTTTTTTTATATGAAAATCTTATTTTTGCTGTATCTTCTTTAAACAGCGTCTAATCGAAAAAATCTATTTTTTTATATGAAAATCTTATTTTTGCTGTATCTTCTTTAAACAGCGTCCAATCGAAAAAAGGACAAAAATCTGTGACGACCTATATTTTTCATAAAAAATCTATTTTTTTATATGAAAATCCTATTTTTGCTGTATCTTCTTTAAACAGCGTCTAATCGAAAAAAGAACAAAAATCTGTGACGACCTATACTTTTCATAAAAAATCTATTTTTTTACATGAAAATCTTATTTTTGCTGTATCTTCTTTAAACAGCGTCTAATCGAAAAAAGAACAAAAATCTGTGAAGACCTATATTTTTCATAAAAAATCTATTTTTTTATATGAAAATCCTATTTTTGCTGTATCTTCTTTAAACAGCGTCTAATCGAAAAAAGGACAAAAATCTGTGGCGACCTATATTTTTCATAAAAAATCTATTTTTTTATATGAAAATCTTATTTTTGCTGTATCTTCTTTAAACAGCGTCTAATCGAAAAAAGGATAAAAATCTGTGACGACCTATATTTTTCATAAAAAATCTATTTTTTATATGAAAATCTTATTTTTGCTGTATCTTCTTTAAACAGCGTCTAATCGAAAAAATCTATTTTTTTTTATGAAAATCTTATTTATGCTGTATTTTCTTTAAACAGCGTCTAATCGAAAAAAGGACAAAAATCTGTGACGATTTATATATATTTTTCATAAAAATCTATTTTTTTTATATGAAAATCTTATTTTTGCTGTATCTTCTTTAAACAGCGTCTAATCGAAAAAATCTATTTTTTTATATGAAAATCTTATTTATGCTGTATCTTCTTTAAACAGCGTCTAATCGAAAAAAGGACAAAAATCTGTGAAGACCTATATTTTTCATAAAAAATGTATTTTTTTATATGAAAATCCTATTTTTGCTGTATCTTCTTTAAACAGCGTCCAATCGAAAAAAGCACAAAAATCTGTGGCGACCTATATTTTTCATAAAAAATCTATTTTTTATATGACAATCTTATTTTTGCTGTATCTTCTTTAAACAGCGTCCAATCGAAAAAAAGGACAAAAATCTGTGACGACCTATATTTTTCATAAAAAATCTATTTTTTTATATGAAAATCTTATTTTTGCTGTATCTTCTTTAAACAGCGTCTAATCGAAAAAAAGGACAAAAATCTGTGACGATTTATATATATTTTTCATAAAAATCTATTTTTTTTTTTATATGGAAATCTTATTTTCTGCGTCTAATCGAAAAAAGGACAAAAATCTGTGACGACCTATATTTTTCATAAAAAATCTATTTTTTTATATGAAAATCTTATTTTTGCTGTATCTTCTTTAAACAGCGTCTAATCGAAAAAATCTATTTTTTTATATGAAAATCTTATTTATGCTGTATCTTCTTTAAACAGCGTCTAATCGAAAAAAGGACAAAAATCTGTGACGACCTATATTTTTCATAAAAAACCTATTTTTTTATATGAAAATCTTATCTTTGCTGTATCTTCTTTAAACAGCGTCTAATCGAAAAAATCTATTTTTTTATATGAAAATCTTATTTATGCTGTATCTTCTTTAAACAGCGTCCAATCGAAAAAAGGACAAAAATCTGTGACGACCTATATTTTTCATAAAAAATCTATTTTTTTATATGAAAATCTTATTTTTGCTGTATCTTCTTTAAACAGCGTCTAATCGATAAAAGGACAAAAATCTGTGACGACCTATATTTTTCATAAAAAATCTATTTTTTTATATAAAAATCCTATTTTTGCTGTATCTTCTTTAAACAGCGTCTAATCGAAAAAAGGACAAAAATCTGTGAAGACCTATACTTTTCATAAAAAATCTATTTTTTTATATGAAAATCCTATTTTTGCTGTATCTTCTTTAAACAGCGTCTAATCGAAAAAAGGATAAAAATCTGTGGCGATCTATATTTTTCATAAAAAATCTATTTTTTTATATGAAAATCTTATTTTTGCTGTATCTTCTTTAAACAGCGTCCAATCGAAAAAAGAGCAAAAATCTGTGAAGACCTATATTTTTCATAAAAATTCTATTTTTTTATATGAAAATCCTATTTTTGCTGTATCTTCTTTAAACAGCGTCTAATCGAAAAAAGGACAAAAATCTGTGGCGACCTATATTTTTCATAAAAAATCTATTTTTTTTACATCTTATTTTTGCTGTATCTTCTTTAAACAGCGTCTAATCGAAAAAAGGACAAAAATCTGTGACGACCTATATTTTTCATAAAAAATCTATTTTTTTTATATGAAAATCTTATTTTTGCTGTATCTTCTTTAAACAGCGTCTAATCGAAAAAAGGACAAAAAACTGTGATGACCTATATTTTTCATAAAAAATCTATTTTTTTATATGAAAATCTTATTTATGCTGTATCTTCTTTAAACAGCGTCTAATCGAAAAAAGGACAAATATCTATGACGACCTATATTTTTTATAAAAAATCTATTTTTTTACATGAAAATCATCTCCTTTAAACAGCGTCTAATCGAAAAAAGGACAAAAATCTGTGACGACCTATATTTTTCATAAAAAATTTATTTTTTTATATGAAAATCTTATTTTTGCTGTATCTTCTTTAAACAGCGTCTAATCGAAAAAAGGACAAAAAACTGTGATGACCTATATTTTTCATAAAAAATTTATTTTTTTTATATGAAAATCTTATTTTTGCTGTATCTTCTTTAAACAGCGTCTAATCGAAAAAAGGACAAAAAACTGTGATGACCTATATTTTTCATAAAAAATCTATTTTTTTATATGAAAATCTTATTTTTGCTGTATCTTCTTTAAACAGCGTCTAATCGAAAAAAGGACAAAAATCTGTGACGACCTATATTTTTCATAAAAAATCTATTTTTTTCTATTGTATTGATTCTATTTTGCTTTTTGTTTTTAATATATTTTAGACCGTGACCAGTAGATCGCATGGAGTGCATACAGATCTCGGGGGATCAATAACCACCTGCGAGGGGCAATTTTTGTTTGTTTTTAGGCTGGTACGGTTTTACCGCTTTGATTTGTATTAAAGCCTTTTATAGAAAGCAATACACATAGAAGTAGCCAATGGACCTACAGGGTGCGCACTGGTAACCAGGAACAATTAAAAGGCACATGTAGGGGTCAATATGAGGATTTTTTTTAAGGATTTTTTTGCTTTAGTCTGACCATTCTAACTCAGTATAGATTGCACATTAAAAAAAAATTATTTTTAAAAATTTTTTAAAAATATTTAAAAAAAAATTTAAAAAATTTTAAATATATGTTCAAAAAATATAGTGTGGTACCAATAGTTGATAGTGCGCTATCACTATGTCCATTTAAATATGTATGAATATATACCTAATTTTTTATGCATAAATAAAATCACCGTGGTAAAGGGTATAGAAGATCCGACACTTGTTTAGTATAACATAGTTATAAATACTTTTGAAAACAAGTTATGAAATTCGTTAAGAAATAAGTGTTTATTTTAAGAATCTTTAATATTTTCTGTTATTGAAAACATTTATTTGACATACAGTTTGTCATAAGATGCATATGTATTCTGATAAAATTGGCAAAAGAAATATATTAAGAGCATCTCTTAGTAGTTGTACAACACATGCTTAATTGCAGTGACTATGAGTGAGCCATGGACGAGAAAGAAAACATTATTGATAAAGAAATGCCAAAAACAAAAATATAACAGATCCATGTAAAATAAAAATGTATCTTCGTAACGTCATCACCTATCAATAAGACAAGAGAAAGAAAAACACTATAAGAAAAATATGTATATATTTTTCTGTAAAAGTAACTCAGTGGGGATATTGTAATAAAAGAGGTGCGTATGCTTAAAATTTGTTTATTTGTTCACGCTACACCTAGTAAATTACGATTGTAAAAAAATATGCACTTATAATAATAGTGAAGCTATGGCATTTTTTATCAACACAAATCTTAGTAAAAATTTTAATCCAGAAAAAAATTCCATCAGATATAATATATAGTTTGGAGGACAATAAAAATTTGATTTTATTTAGACAACATTAATGTGGAAACATTTATGGCAGGAAAAGAGTGTACTTGCTGGAACCTTATTACAAGTTTTTGAATATATTTTGTTAATCTGAGTAACTCATTTGAGGGTTGTGATTTTAACTACCCATAAAGTATGGGTTGTCAAGTAGTGCAAATCTTAATGGTTGTCTGCTAAACCCAGAACAGCTATTCTAGTATCATTTACAACGACTAAAACATCCAGAACTAGAGATTTCTTTTGTGAAATCCGGTGTCTTTTTGAACGACCCTTGCCTAATTTAATCTGATTGTATTCAAGTAATTTTTTTTTTTTTTGCTTTTTATTTTTCGATATTTTGATTTATTTTTTTTTAATATACATATATTAAAGAAAAATAAACAATAACTACTCATATATTCAGTCTATAACAAAAAAAAAAAAAAATATGTGACCCGGTCTATGAAAAGGTGGCTTATGACTCAAAAACAAAATTTCGAAAAATTAGCTGTTAAAGATAAACAATGCATTTCGTCAGTTTCTTAGTAGTTTTTCTTTTGCATTATGAACATGCCCAAAAGGCAACCAAAAAATGCAAAAGAGCATAAATGAGATAAGTTCGTGTGTGTATATAAAGAGCGATGTTTTTTTTCAATCCAAAGCACAAACCAGTTTCCATCGAAAAAAAATGCCATCAAAAAATCTGAGGATGCTTCACCAGCCACCAAAGTGGCATCGAAGGAACCAAAGGCTTTATCGTCAAAACCTAAACCGAAGAAGTCTGTAGCTTCATCTTCAAATCAAGATCCAAAAAAGAAAGAACTGAATAAACCTGCAACTTCAACTGCAATAAAAAAATCAAGAAAACGTAAGGCCTCATCTCCAGAAGGAGATTCGAAAAAACGAGCAACTTCAAAAGTTTCAACAAGGATAGCGACGAAGAAAACTATTTAATACTGCTAAATAAATATTTTTTGTGCAAAACAGCTTTTTTTTTGGTAAAATCGTTTTTGCAGCGTTAAATCCTGTTTTTAAATTTTTCAATTCCATTTATTATCGTGATTCTGGATTTTCAATAAAATTTTGTTTTTCTTTCATTTGCGCTCTTCTTTCTGTACATTTTTAGTAAACTTCTAAGCAAGTTAGGACTTTCTAGTTTTCACTACGTGAAAGAGCGTCTCAAAAACTATCGAAACCAAAAAAAAGTGGAAAAATTTTTTTGAGTCATAAGCCACCTTTTCATAGGCCGGGTCACATATATGTATATGTTACTAAGCCTAGTAAGTGTTAAAATTTTATTTTGCAGAGTTGCAGTTATCATTTGTGGGTCATCGCTCTAGTGTTTAGACAATATCCCTCTATTTTGGGATTTCCCGTAAAAATATTTTATAAAATTTTTTTTTACAAAAATTTCCTGTAAAATTTTTTGATGAAATTTGCTAATGTCAGATAAATAAGTTGCGTTAAAAGCCTTAACCTAATTTTTGTTTTGGATTATGTTACATCTCCGAATGAACAACAGATTTGCAATATTTTAGGTTCCAATATAACTTGCTGTGCTTAATACAGAACAGGTTCCTATTAAAAGACACATTATAATATTACATATATAACAGATGAACAACAGAATGAACAACAGATTTGCAATATTTTAGGTTCCAATATAACTTGCTGTGCTTAATACAGAACAGGTTCCTATTAAAAGACACATTATAATATTACATATATAATAGATTTCTTCCATATATTGTTATGTTAAGACAGACACTGTAGTATAGTAAGATCATAATAAATTTTTAACAAAAAGAAAACTAACTTAAAGAAATTAGATTTTGACTTAAATCTATCGATATACTTCGTACATATTTTCTGCTTAATTTCCATTTATCTTATTCTTGTTTTTCAGTTTTAATGATTGTTTCTTTTTAATTTTTTATTGTTTTTTTTTTTTTTTTTTTTGTTGCCCTGTTCCTTTTCATAGGTGTTGTCAATGTAATTAAAGTGAAATGTGTGGCAAAAGGATACTTGATTCATTGCCTTTACTTAAAAAACTTTATAACAAAAGAATTGCTTGGTATGGTTAAGGAGAATTTATGAGGCAACATATCGAACAGTTTTGCTGAACAACACGAGAAAATTATAGGTTGATACGTTATCAGACCAAACACATGCATAACATAAACAATGTGTACACACGTACTTTAAAGGATATAACCAAATGCAGACCTACATATATACATACATGCAAAATAAGGAGTGAAAGACTTACACCCAAATAATCTCAACTCTTGCTGGTACTCCTCTGCACGAGTATAGTCAAGTGCTCTGTAATTATCGACAAACAAGTTTCATTTTATTCGAGTACATATACAAACAAATTTTTTCCTGTCATCCTTGTTTTCCACAAAGCGATTGTATTACAAATTGAAAGGCACATGTTTAGAGAGAAAGCGACATGCTAACATATTTCAGCAACACACCTATTAAAAAAAAGAAAATAGGAAAACTTCTTGTAAGGATTTTTATTTTCACACACACATAGCAAATTGGAAAATTTTCAACGTAACTTGAGGTCTCAATATTTATTGAACATCATTGGTAACTAAAGGTGGAGTGAAAAAATTCCCATTAATTTGTTTTTTATTTTTTTTTTGTAAAATACATGTGCTAAGAATTATTTTTTTTATCTATGCTCTGAATATCTTCTTTGAGTTAAGTATCATTTCCTATCGATTGAAATGTACTATTTTTAATGCGTTGTTAAAGTAACTTTATTTCTGACAATATGTTTATGAATTTTTATGGAACTTTTGTTATATTGAGGAATAGAACGATAGACAATGTTGATTACAATTGGACAGAAATCAATTATTTGTAAGCGTAAGCACTTGTTGCATTTGTTAATTTTTAGAACAGAAGCAATTTTAAATTTAAGATATAGGAGGGTTTTAATTGACAACAGTAAATATACATAATTGAATCATTTATTTGTGAAAGGACTCTTTCACAAAAATTATACTTTTGGAAAGTAAAAAACAAAATATCTTATGTCATTTAATAAATGTTACAATACAATTTCATATGATATTCTAACTTAATTGAGGAGCAAAGTAACAAAGACTTTCACCTGTTGTAGTGAAACACCCCCAGGCTTTGGTGGAAATCGAAACCACGACCCCTAGACTGATAGACTAGCACAGTACTTATTAGTCTACCGGAGCACCCGTAAAAAACTAACTGTTTATTTTAAAATGGCGAACGACTACTAGACTTATGCTCTAGATACGTGCTATTTGGAACGGCCCAGGAGGAGAATAGACCACATTATCATCGTGAGGAAATGGCTCAAATTGATAGCAGACGTCACAAATCGAAGAGGTGCAGACATATTTAATGACTACCTCATTGTGCGCAATTCACAAATTATAATAAGCGAATTAGCAGAGTCAAAATCAACCCAGCCAATACTTTTAGGAATGAGATAAATCGGCAATTAAATGCAGTGGAAATCAATTTAAGTAAAGTGTGGAAAACAGATGTACAACCACAACCACCTAAGTCATCGACACAACAAACAAAAAGAGGAAGGAATGGATGTCAGACCGAACTTGGCACAATATGGCAGAACACAGCATGATAAACAGCGTCGATTCGCACAACGATAGCTTCTATAAATAAACAACGCAGCTCAAACAGCACTCCCTCAGCAGCGGCCTACAATAACAACACAACCGAAGATAATGTATCCCTATCTAAACAGGTACAGATAAGAGACTCTCTACCAAATCATACTGAAATTGTTGACGCAATTAAAAGTTAAAGCCAAACTAATCAGCCGGCACAGACAACATACCACCAGAGTTTTTTTTTTTTAAATTTGATCACACATAATTAGTAAGTCTTATTATTATTAATGTAGGGGGAATATCGAAGCAGACCACTTCCATAATGGGTCCCTTTTCGACTTCTTTCCGTCATCTATGATTACAGGCAACCGAAATGTAATTTACGGCAACCTACTTTCATTGAGTCACGTGCTACAACCAGCCATTAATCTTGACTTTAGTGATTTCAGACTGTCGAATGGTAACTATTGGCAATTGAAGGAACCCCATGGCATCCATATTTAACAAGCTGCTAAGTGTTATGCTCGCTATACACACGTCTCAGCTTCTTCCCGTCACAGTCTGCAAGTAGCATCTTCTTCGATTCAGCAAGTCTACTATTACCTTTCATAACAGAAACTTGGGCAAATCTTACCATACCCCAGCGCTGGAGCAAAAGTCTGGTAATTGCCCTACCCAAAAACGGAGACGTGCAGGAATAAAAAAACGGCTAGGTATTTCATTACTGAACACAGTTCACAATATTACAGCCCCTATAGTCTTAGATCGATTGTGGCCCCTTGACAACACTCTAAGGCATGAACAGGAAGGATTTAGAGAGGCGCATTGTTGTCGAACAAGCCAAAAAATATACGCCCTATTCGTTGATTTTGAGAGATTTCGACAACATCCACTGGAACAACATTTGAAGTGCACTTGACCACAAAGGAATTTGCTCCAGAATTATATAATAACAGATTGTGCGGTACGAAAAACATTGATTTGCTAAGAGGGGTTACGTATCCGAACCATTCCGCACTAACATCGTAGTAAGACAATCTGCGTTCTCTCGCCTTTACTCTATCTTCTTGCCATAGACGAAGTTATAACCGCCATCTACATACAATGGACGCTAGTTACAAAACTTAATGATCTGGACTACGCCGATGATCGATGTGTCCTTTTCCATAGATTGCAACTACTATTTGCAATCTAACTCTTAACAATACCATGTTAATATAAAAAAATGAAAATTTAGTTGGTTAGGCCACACATTTAGGTCGGCAAACACCTTAACTAAGGCAGCAATGACATTCAACTCGCAAGGCAACCGACGCACAGAAGGGTATTTGTCCAATTTAAGCGGCCAAAATTCGAATTTTCAAAACTCACTTTTTCTTTAACTACCCACCGTAGGGTGAAGAGAATAGAATGCTGGACTAGATCCCGTTATTTTTTAATTCCTTTTTGCTTTCGTTAACTCTCGCCACGCAGTCAAAGTTTCGTGTTGCTAGGTAGGCATATGCTTTTTTTCTGTGTTTGAGACAAGTCAACGTGAAAAAAAATTGAGTAAAAGCGTATTTTCAGTTCATGAATTTTATTAAAATGGATAATTGTAATGCAGGTAAATATGATATAATTCACATAGTTTAATAAGAATATAATATATTCTGGTACCGGCAGAGCTACATTGAAAATGGTATGTATGGTGATGGTATTTTTGTTAATTTTAATTGATTAAAAAAATTAACTATAGTCATAAAGTTGTATAACACCACTTAACGCAACTGAGATTCTCGCTCGGGTGTGTTAATTGATATTTCATGGTTTGAAAAAAAAAATTGGCTGCGGATATGTGCGGATGACTATTTTATGGCCCTTTGAAGTATGCTACTGCTGAAAAATGTACCAAAAATTCTTATGCTTTTAAACATTTAATTTTAAAATTTAGCAATTACAGAATTTTTTGTTTCCAAATCTAGGTTCTTCAAAGGTCAAATTCATAGTTCGTGAAGACGTTTTACGAATTTCCGAAATCTGCAATATTTCATCAATAATTGCTAATATAGCTGCTGCCGAAAAACATGAAATGCAATCCGGAAATTATTCTAAAGAAGATATAACTTTGTTAAAAAAATAGTTTTGCGAAATTCAAAAGCGATTTTAAAAAAAGTGGGCTGAAGCCCATAGAAAAGCCAGTGTTTTCATTAAAGCTAATCAGCCGTGGATAAAAGGGTCTTTTTCTATACCAAAAGTGGTTAATCATGCTGGGCGGCCTACCAAATTTTTCGACGAGTCCAGCGATAGAACCAAAAGACGTAAAACGGAAACCTTACGCAACTGCAGTGATACGGGAGAGTTGGCTGTAGCTACTCTAATTAACATACGGTCAGTTGGAATGAGAGATGCTGCCGAAGTGCTTAAAGAAGTAACTTCTTCACCAAGTCGCGCACATAAATATAAAATTGCGTACCAACAGAGTCAATCCAACTCAAAATGTAACGAACAATTATCAATATTAGGAGCTCTCTCGATGTTCATTGATGTTCTTAGAGTTTCTTTAAAAAGTATCCTCTTTTAATTGGTTTGGGGAAATACCGTCTTAATACCCTACGTCTTTTTGCTTGTTTATATAAATTTACAATTTTAAATGCCACAACATGTCTTTTCTAAATATTTTGCATACAAAATTCAATCAAAATAATTTTGGCCGCCTAGATTGGCCAAATACCCCTCTGTGCGACGGCGGAAAAATACATGGCGTTCCAGAATAGTGAAGGAACTAGAAGTAGCCAGTTTTATATGGATCGAGGACATAACAGACCCTTTGCTCCCTAATTGGAAAATAGCGGAACATCATAGATTGATCTAATTTTCATTAATTTTTATATCTCCAATATTTCATTATAAAAAATATTGTATTTTTGTTGGAAGACTGTATAGCAAACAGTATACCTTATAATAATTCCAAAATATAATAAAAATACAATACCTGTAGTATTGTATTTTTATTATATTTTTTATTTAGATTAGCTGTGCCCACACACTTTGTGTGCGTCGTGACAATAATTTGTTCGATTTTAAGACTCTTACATATCTACTTTATCTAAAGGTGCCTATCCATAGGAAAAATTCTGAAATTTATATAAAATTCTAAAATTATGAAAATTATTTTAAAGCTGTGTAAAAAGTGTTTAAAATATTTTAACAACAATGTAATTCCACAAATTAAAAATACAAATTTTATTCAATTGCCTGTTTGGCAGTAAGTAATTCATATTTTGTCTTTATTTTCAAAACAGCGCAATCTGACTCGATACCGTGTTTAAAATATACCACTTTCAAAAATAGAAGATGCCTTAAAGTATGCAATACCTTTAAATCAGTAAAAAAAAATCGATGTATTTTCACTGTTTTTTCTCCATTTTCTCTTGGAAATGAGATATTTTTGCGAAAAAAACGTATCCTATATTTGTATTAGAATACTAAGGTACCTTCTCACAAAGTTTTGTTAAAATCTATCTAGTAGTTTATACGTGATGCGAACACAAACAGAAAGACAGACAGGAAATGAGTTACTATTTTATTATATGTATGTATTTATTAGATATTTTAAGCATCAATAAACAGATTCAGTAAATTGTTAAAATGATAAAATCATACAACAACGACAGCTATAAACTCAAATGTAATTAAACAACTTATTTATTGCAACATATAACTTTAAACAATTGTATTGATATAAGATTACAATAATAAAAATAATATTAATTATAATTATAATAATAGGAAGAAGAAATATTTTAACAACTTCTGTTTTTATTAGTTATTTTGCTGTAACTTCAAAATCTTCAACTAAATAAAACTAAGGGAGAAGTAGAGATAGAGTCTGTCTGCGTTTTTTATAGCACATTTTTGTATGCAATACGGTAAGTAAGTGTTAAACAAATATTAAGTAGATTTCATGCCAAGATTTTTAAGTGGCAAAAAACAAAGAAAAAAAATGAATGAAAACACTCTATTAGTGACATTCTTGAACAAAATACTAATTATGCAAATTGTTTGTAAGTTAACAAAAATTAGACAATTTTAATAGCAGAAATGTTGCTTTGGATCCAAACACCAATACATACTCTTACAAACCTGACTATTTAATTCTTCTGTTTTTTCAAAATGAAATCTTTGTTCCAGACAGTCAGTAAGTTAAAAAAATAGAAGACCTTTTGCTTTCTTGTTAAACAGAAGGGGTACTAAATACCAAGTAATAATATTTATACAGTGAAGACTGTTAGACAGCATTTTAAAAACGAATTGTCTTTTTAAATATATCTCGCTGAAGGTATTGAATTATATCAAATATATGTAAATATAAATAACACAAATACATTTCTGAAGTAGCTTGAGTTCGCTGCATTTTCTCTTTCAACTTAGAGAAAATAAAACGAACTCAAGCCTGACTTCAAAATTCATCTGTACGCAGCCGTACATGAGTGATTTCGAATTGCTTCAAATGTAGATGGTGCAATAGCTGGAATAAGCCCTCTATTAAGCGTAGGTACATCCTATATAGCTGCTTCCCGGCAAAAAAATTTTAGGAAAGGTAATCGACTGGATTACCAACATAATGCCTAAAATAACCGGTTCTTTAGAATTGCTTACGTAATGTTTATTATACAATAAAATGTAATACTTTTTTTCGGTTTCAAATAATTAAGTGGAAAACTTATGTAAGGTTAGGTTATGAAGAGTTTTGCCAGAATTGGCATAACCACTCGGAAACCCGGAGGCTCCATTGTGATTCCCTTCAGCTAACTAAAACTAAGAAAACAAACCGAAAAATAGAGACCTATATGCGTCCTGCTACCTATCACTCAGCCACCCGATTTACTTGATAAAGCCGACGACATCTTCGATTTTACACCGCGCGATGTCGAAGAGCCTAAGTCTGCGGTTTTGTAATACCGGGCAGTAACATACGATGTGTGTTCACAGTTTCCAACTCCTCCTCGTCCTTGCAGATCCTACAAAATTCCGATGTACCGGCGACCCATTTACTGATTCTTGCCCTAGTGGCGCAGTGACCACTGATAACACCTATCACGATTCTCAGAACGACTCTAAACACAGAAGTAACTTGGTTTTCGAAGGTCCAGTCCGGGCCAAAATGCCCGTGACACTCTTGAATCCCCTCCTTCTTCCCAAGATAGGTTGGTTCTCCTAAATACCCAGTCGGATATAATCCTACAGTAGTGGGAAACTTTTAAAAATTATTTGAAATAACGACGTATTTAGTAAATATTTCCAAGGCCCTCTCTTTTAAACTGTCAGAACTAGTTCAATTACTAATTACTGTTTATAAAAATTATGGAATGTGTTTTGTAATCGGGTACTAGAATTTGGTAATCACAAAAGTGTGCTACTCTTTTCTACTTCTTTTTTTGATGTCTAATTCTTTGCTGGATTATTTTGTATTGCAGGGAGTCATTGAGTCCTCATCGTTATTTCCACAGCTTATCGGTAAACTTTGGAGAACATTTGCTGAACTTCCTTTTAGTGCTACTATCAGCTCCGCAGATTTCTCTTCATTGTTCCACAAATTGTTGCAGTCCGCTGTCTCCATCTGGAACTGGAAGATATTGATGGTTATCCTGCCAATAAAATTGGGTGCTTTTTATGTTTGTATTCTCTGAAATAGTTCGGTCTCGGCTTTCTATGTTTTTTCTAATTGTTTTCATAAAACTTGCTTACTTTCGTTTTGGAGACATTAAAAATAAATAAAGTCTACTTGAAGTGTACTTTAAGACAAAATTTTCATATAAAATTTTAAATAAAATAGATTTTTTTTTAAAGGGCATAAATCGCTTACTTAGTGAAGTTATTCACTAATTGTTTTGAAAATATATTTAACTTATAAGTTAAAATTTATAAAAAAAAAAACAAAAAACTAATTTAAAAACATTTAACCTTCTTGAATAGAGATTTATTGTTTCCAAGGTGTGCCCGCCACGTCGTAGGCGTTTTGAAAATATTTTGTTCGATTTCGATTTGACTCTCAAGTGCTTTATAGTGCTTTAGATATGGTTTATGTATTTATTTTATATAAAGGTACCCATCCCTGGGCAATTACTCGAGAACAAAGGCTTTATATAAAATTCTACAATTTATATAAAATTCTAATATTATTGTAGGGTTCTGTATGTAGTGATTAAAATTTCCCGCTAACAAAAATAAAAGATGCTGCCAAGTGTTTAGTACGATTGAATCGGTACAATTGTGTACTTTACTGTTTCCCTATTTTCTGAGAAATGGGTGTAATGGGGTAGTTTTGCTAAAAAAATATGCTTATTTGAGCCGACATACTAAAAATTATTAAATTTCTCTAGTAGTTTTTACGTGATGCTTTTTACAGTTTTTACAGATAGACAGACGGACAGACAGGCAGACAAAAATTCCTGTTTTGTAGTTCTTTTTGATTATTTACTGCAGCAACAACACAATTGTCAAAAAATATTTCATTTATAAAAATGATTTTTGTAGTGCCAAATTACATTATGCAACTTTTGTTGCTGCAATGTTTCTCGTTTCTTCTCTAATATTTCATTTGTGTTTATATCGTGCAATTTTTATTTCAGCAACTTGTATGGATGTGTACATTTGTTTACATTTTAAACTTTAAAATTAAAACTACGAAGGAGAGGACAAAACGAATTTCAAAAGTACATGCATATGTGTACTCTTTTTAACCCTTTTTAATTCCTTTCTCCTCTCTCCCCTTTCGACTTCTAATCAAGAATTTCAGTGTCAAAAGTTGCATAATGTAACTCGACAATAACAGATTTTATTTTGATTTTTTGGGAGAGCTTGGATCTATTAATGAACTTTTAAATTATTAGTAGTTTTTATTTTTTATAAATTTTCAGTTTTTAATAAAATTATTTTTTATCGCTATGAATTTTTTAGTGAAATTTTGGTGTAAATTATATATTTTGTTGAAAATTCGATTATTTAGAGAAATTCCGATTTTTGGATAATTTAGAGTATTTATCCAATTCCTAAATAATGGGTATGAGCATTGACCTGACAGCCATGTTCAAAAATTACTACTTGTTGTGTTGCTGTGCACAATGAGGGCATTGTTTTCACCCACTGGTAAGACCACGGTTAGTTCGGGGCAACACGCCAGTCACTTACGTTATCTGCATTAAATATTGATTTCAAGCACTACAATAAAATCCGAAACAAATGCTCCCAGGTCGTACAATAGCATGTAGGTTCTTTGAACCCGAAATGTGAAATTTCGACGATTAACAGAGCCCTCAAAGCATCATGGTTTTATGTGAAAAATAAGTATCATTAATTGATTATATATGAAATATTCCTCAGCACTGAAACGCATTGTTTTCTCGTATAAAGGTGCATTATTTTTTTTTTTGTTTTCATAATTTATTTATTGTATCTTCAATATTTTTGAACTAACAATAATTACTCGTATCTTAGGTCTAAAATAAAATATTCTTTTTAAGTCCAGCCAGTGCTAGACAAAAATAATGTTTGTTTCACGGATTTTGAAATCATTTGCGGGTCATTCCTCTAATGTACGGCCAAGAAAAGCAGTGTCTCTTCTTTTTAGTCGAATGTAACCAGGTTCATTCAGCATGTTACGCGCCAAAGGGTTTGGATGAGATTCAAGCCTCTTTAGATATGTGACTGCATGTTTCGCTATTTCTGCTTTAACTGATAGCATGTTTAGGTCTTTGTGGATGTTTGAATTTTTTATATACCAGGGAGCAGATGTAATAATACGTAAAATCTTATTTTGGCGCCTTTGAATTTTTTCTTCATTGCTAGCTGAGGCAGTGCCCCATAACTGAATCCCATAGCACCAAATTGGTTTGAGGACCGACTTGTACAGTAGGAGTTTACAATCTAAGCTTAGGGTGGAGTTTCTGCCAATAAGCCAATTTAGTTGTACTACTTTTAGTTTCATTTGTGTTAACTTGAAGTCAATGTGGCTTTTCCAAGTAAGGCGACGGTCAAGATGTATACCCAGGTATTTAACGTCTGAAAGCTGTGGTATCATTTGGTTATTTATGCGAATAGGAGGGCATGAGTCCCTACGCAGTGTGAAAGTTATGTGAGTGCATTTTTGTTCATTCACTTTTATTCTCCATTTTTCTAGCCATTTTTCCAAATTGTGTATGTGGTCTTGTAAAATTTGTGATGCTTCTTGGGCACTTTCATGAATACTTAAGAAAGCTGTGTCATCTGCAAAAGTTGATGTGTGGACTAGGGTGCTAATTGGCATATCTAATGTGTACAGTAAAT
Source organism: Phasia obesa (assembly GCA_949628195.1). Classification (NCBI taxonomy): domain Eukaryota; kingdom Metazoa; phylum Arthropoda; class Insecta; order Diptera; family Tachinidae; genus Phasia; species Phasia obesa. The sequence goes on from OX451218.1 coordinate 80,934,011, forward strand.
ATAAAATTGGTCCCAAAATACTACCTTGGGGAACTCCGGCTTCAATGAGCTGTGGCGAGCTTAAAAAGTCACCTTCTTTTAGTAAAAACTTGCGATTCGTTAAATAATCTTTTAAAAGCTTATACAAGTTTTCGGGCAAGTTCTGCTTTAGCTTAAATATTAGGCCTTCATGCCAAACCTTATCGAATGCTTGAGAAACGTCGATAAAGAGCGCAGAACAGTATTTTTTTTCTTCAAAGGTCGTTTTAATTACATTTACTAATCTGTGTGTTTGTTGGATCGTACTATGTTGTTTTCTGAAGCCGAATTGATGGTTCGGAATGCATCCTTTCGCGCTAAGTATTGGATTCAGCTTAGTTATTAATATTCTCTCAAATAACTTTGACACGTTAGATAAAAGGCTTATAGGTCTGTATGATTCTACTTTTGTGTGGTCTTTTTCTGGTTTAGGGATCATAGTTATCAAAGAGACCTTCCAGTCTGTGGGAAAGTACTCAAGACGTAAGATGGCATTAAAAACAAACAGAATAATTCTGCGACCTATACGGGGCAACTCAACTAACATCTTGTTACTTGTTTTATCAACGCCAGGGGCTTTTTTGGTGTTTAAATCCGCTATTGCCCTTTCAATATCGCTAAATTCAAATCTTAGAGGTACTACGGCACTAGTCTCTACTGATGGCAACTCAGCTATATCAGTACATACATTTGGGGTGAAAACCTTCTTCAAATGTCCAACAAACAAATTGCCTTTTTCGGTGTCATTCCGTGCCCAGTTTCCACAAGAAGTTCGCAAGGGAGGCTTACGTACGACCGGTCTTTTAAGGTTCCTACAAGCACGCCATAATGAATAATCTGATTGTGCAGTTGCATCGAGGTCTTCCAAGTAATTTTTCAGAGATGCTACTCTTCGAGATTCTAGCAGTTGTCTTAGCCGTTTCGTGCAATCTTTAAGTCTAGATTTGAGTTGAGGAGATCTGTGTGCTTGCAACTCTCTTCTAATTTTTCTTTTTCAGCCAAGAGCTCGACATCTACAAAATAAATTTGATTGTATCTAGCTGGTTGTCTGGTTTCTGTCGCATGTTGGGCAGCTGATTTAAGGTTTTGATCAAAATAAATTAGACTCTGGTCCACATCTTCTGTTGTTCTTAGCGGTATGTTTTCCGAACAATGAGTACTGAGATACTTTCTATATTTCAACCAATTAATGCTTGTGCAAGTTGTTGGCGACACGATATTTTGCTGATTCCATATATAGACAATAGTGGGTGAATGATCTGAGGATAATTCGAGTGACGCTTCAACCTTAATCATTTCTCTCGAAATACCTTTAGTCACGCCAAAATCAATAACATCAGGTATTTTTTGTCGATCAGTAGGCCAATAGGTGGGTTGTCCACTTGATATCACATTCAGACGCATTTTTGAAATGGTATCAAACAAAACACGACCTTTTGGAGTTATTAGGCGTGATCCCCAAAACGTATGTTTAGCGTTGTAGTCGCCTGATGCTATGAAACAGGGACCTAGTGATTTGTAAAAGTCGATATATTGACTCTCTGATCTTTGAAATCTAGGAGGTGAATAAATCGAAGAAATAACAAAGTTTTGATGATATTCTTCAATACAGATGTTTGTTGCTTGAAGGTAGTCCTCACAAAAGTCACACAGTAAATGATGTTTAATTCGAGTCCTTATTAGTATTGCTGAACCACCACATGCTCTGCCACGGGGGTCTTTAGTGTCATATAATATATAGCCATTGATTTTAAAAAAGCTATTTGTTTTTAAGGTGCATTATTTAACGCCAAATCTTTTTTTATTTGTGAGGAGTACCAAAGTTTTAGTTTTGGAACTCACAGTATAATTAATAATAGCATTTTATTAATTATCCTGCGGAAAGAATATCAGCTTTTGTTCTACACTGTACATGCATATAATTATAAAATCTAACTGAACGATTTAAGGAAGAAGCTTGAAAAAAAAACTTTAACATCAACAACATAAAACTAATTACAAACACATTTAAATACGCCTACAAAACAACACCCAATATGAAAAATAAACCGGCAAACACAATTATCTTCCGATTTGAGTTGTTTTTGATTTCCGTTTGCAGCTTGTTTATTCGTTACTTTGTCTCTTTATAATCTAGTTCTTGATACACCAACAATTCATAGTGACATAAAAACAATTGTTAAATGAATACTTTCCTACAAACTACCAGCTAGTTGGTGGATAGTAAGAAACAGCCGCTGTTTGTTTCATAGTAAAGAGGATTTTCTCCAATTGAAGTCACTAAAAATATAGAAAACAAAAACAGAAACACTCAAACAAAATAACAGTAAAAGGAAAAAGTCGCTTTTTAAATTGTAAATACACTTGAATAAAACTCCTTAAAATGACAACTTATGCTTTCAGTTTAGTAGAAATTGTAGTAGCATGAGTACAATAGTGGCTGCAGCCAAAGTTAGAGATAAAACAAAACAAAATAAAACACGATGTGAAAAAAGCATACTCATCGAAGTGCTTGAGAAAAGTAAAAACTTTGCCGCCAATGCGGCACCAATCAGTGCGACAACAAATTTACCAAACGATGGAAATGAATAAATGAATTTCTAAAATAAGCATAAGAAGAAAAAAAAGTGGAATTTCGTAAAGACAAAAAAACGCAACAAACAAAACACCCGCTTCCTGTTGCCAACACTGATGTTAAGGCAAACTAAAGATGTAGCTGAAAAGTGTAGCACATAGTTAAACTTTGATCAAAAGTTAATTAGACATTTAGTTTTACATGGTATTTTGATCAGTTGAAATTTGTGTTTAAAAATTTGTTTAAAAAAAACTTTCTTAAAAGCAAAGCTTTTTAGGGTCATAAGAAAGCTTTTCTACTACTATTTTTTTTAGAAAATAGTAAACCAGAAAAGCTTCTGGAAACAAGAATTTTTATTTTTTTTATAGAAACTTTCAATGTTGAATATTTAAGTTTTTATATTAAACATCTAAATTTGATTTTTCTCGACGTTTAAATCATAGAAAGGACGTCAAAGCTCTTAGACACATGTGCTAAAAGGTCCATCATGTGTTTACGGACAACTATAAATGATGCGTTGCAATCCAGGTCATTGCAACGCATCACAGTGGCTTAAAACAATTTATTTTGGAAATAATTCCGTATCTCATTTTACTTCTCTTTCACAAAAAAAAATATTTGAAATTATGTACCCATCATAAAAAGGTAATCAATGAAAAATGAATAGGTAATACAAAAAATGTATAATATTCTGCTTCCATTGTATCCATTGTTCTTAACGCATGTCCTAGGAAAGTAATGCACTATTTTAATGTATCCTGCAAACGAATTTCTAAGATTTCTTAAGCATAAAACAATGTACATATTTATAGTATTTACATAAACATTTCATTTTATTTATTATTAAAAACAATATAAATAATATTTTACATTATTAAAAACCTAAGTAATTTCAATGTAATAATTAAGACAAAATATTTATATTTCCAAATAATTTAAAAATTTATATTTATATGATTTTACTTGCTGCATTTTTGATCTTTATTAGACGCGTTCAAACATAAACTGCGTTTTAAATAAAAAAGAGCAAATAAAGAGGCCACATGAAGACGATTTGAAACAACAGATCTTTTTATTTAGCAAAATATGGGACAAAAACACGAGCAATTGTCACATGAAGAAACAATATATTACTTCTTCTAAAAATTGGGGAATATACGTGGTAATCAGTATGTAATTTTTGTGCCGGTTGAAATTACCTTCTCGATTCCAGAGTAATATCTTTCTAAAGTAATATATAACATATTTAATTATAAATGTAATAAATACCTTTTTCCCGGTGGGTAATTTTTTAAATTATATTCGAACTTCAAATTAGATTTCGTATGTAAAAATGAAATGTATAAACCGCATGTTATATCCGAGACTTTGCGGGTTAGAAATTAAGCAAACATAATAATCAAGGTGCAAAAATGTGGCAAATATTATACTGCGCAATCTTTGTAATGTATCTAAAAGAACGCTTACTTTGGAGTATAATAGAATTTTTCAAGGATGTTATTTTAGAAATGTTATACTGTTTTTTATAGGGTTGTTTGAAAAGTTGTACCTCGAGACTTTGATTCAAGCTTAACTTTTCCTAATCTACTCGCAAACATCAGATTTTTTCTATTATTGTTATTCCTGAAATTGAAATTATATTAAACTAATGTTACATAATCTGGTTATCTGTTGCCACATCAGTAGTGAAGATTTATATTATATTGATACAGGTGGAAAGGTATGTAAGAAAGATATGTAAGTATAAGTTTGTCATTCCGTCTGTACTTTCTAAAATATTCATTTCCGACCCCGTAATATATAAAATATATTATGGATCCTTATTCATAGAAAAGTTGATTAAGTGATGTCCGTCTTTCCATCTATCCGTCTGTCCGTGTTCGGGTTATAATGTCGTTTGCCAACGCACCAGACGAGATACAGATAGTTTAAGCCCACTAATCTGCCAGGCATACTTTCGAAAATTGGGATTGTAATTAAGCAAAAAACCACGCCCACCTATATTTTTTCACGATCTTTTTTCGGTTTTAATGATTCTCTTTTGCGTTTTTTTAAATTTTTTCGGCTTTAATGATTCTCTTTTGCCTTTTTTTATCAAATAAATATTAGACTGCGACAGGTAGATCGCAAGGAGTGCATACAGATCTCGGGGGATCAATAACCCCCTGCGAGGGGCGATTTTTGTTTGTTTTTAGATTGGTAGGGTATTTCTGGTTTGATTTGAATTAGAGACCTTAATAGAAAGCATACACATAGAGGTAGCCAATGGACCTACAGGGTACCCACTGATAAATAGTAGCAGTTAAAAGGACCCCCCATGTGTCGATATGCGGAATTTTTTTTTTGTACGAATTTCTTTTTGCTTTAGTGTGACCATTCTAACTCAATATAAATTGCAGAAAAGTCCTAAATTTAACAAAAAAAATTTCAATAAAAGTAAAAAAAAAATTTAAAAAAAATTTTTAAATTTTTTTTTCAAAAATAATTACAATAAAATTTACAAAGCATTTTCAAAAAGATATTTTACAGAAAAATATTCGAAAAAAAATTTTTTTAAAAAATTTTCGAATAAAATTTTACAAAAAATTTTTAAAAAATTATTTTTACAAAAAATTTTTACACACAATTTTCGAAAAATTAAAACAAAATATTAATATTTCTTTGAAATGGAAAATCATGACTGTATCATGATTTTTAATATATTTAATATTAAGAATATACATATGTATGTGTATGTGTGTATATAAAGTAACATATTTTTTAAATGCGTTTGATTTTTAAATAGATGATATCTATGTTTTAAAACCTAGGTGCATTAAACACATAGATATCATCAGGATACCGACTACAAACTGTCAAAAATAAAATACAAACGTTTATAGGTAAACGATTATTTTGAAGAAGTTATTTAATTTTATAAAAGCAAAATAAGTATTTCTACAACAATGCAGAATTTACGATGTAGCGTCGGCTTCAATATCATTAAGTAGCTGAAAACACGGCGACAATTGTAGCAAACGGAATTTGTTTTCATTTGTCTTCTATTTCTTTAACTCATGTATAATGATTTTTTCTTATACGACTTTATTTAAGTAAAGAGTCAACAATATGGATAATGCTGTAAATGTCTGTATAAATAAAATCACCGTGGTGAAGGGTATAGAAGATTCGGCACGGCCGAATATAGCACTTTTACTTGTTAATATGAAGTTTGACTTTTGTTAAGACATGTTATTGCTAATGAAGACGGGGGTTAAAGAGATAAAAAGAAGCGCAATGCAAATGGTAGTTAGTATCAAGGTTGATAAAAGACAAGGTTACGCTATGCGTATGTTTTCCCGTTAAATGACATTGTTAGGCCATTTTAAGGTTGTCAAGTCTGTAATTAACAAATTTTATCAAATGAATCAAAGTAATAGTAAAAAATGGGCGACCCTTCAAATGTACTCTCATAATATATACTCAAACTCTCATAAAATTTATATTGAAACTTTATATCAAAATCAGAATTATTTGCCACTAGGTGACAAGGGAAAATGCAGAGATATGATGGAGCTGCTTAAATTCATTCCTCCTGTTAAACAGGATTATTATAAAAACTTGAAAACAAATCGAAATGTCAAATCCTCATATACAGCTGATGAAGAATAAGTAGAATAATGCTGCTACAATAAATCTGCTATAAATTAATCACAATAAATATATTATAACAGAACTCAACATTCATTTTATTAAAAGTTGTAATACAAATATATAATAACTAACTTCTTCTGTACTAAAAAGCTGAAAAATGTAAAGATTGAGTTGAAGTTTATAACTTTTTTCAGTTGCCAAATCGATTATTTTTTGTCTATTCATTCTTATTAATTTTATACACCGTTAGATGAAAGCCATATCTGTATTTATGAATTCTACATTATATATTTGAATTTATATTATAAGAGGAATTTTAAAAGACAATAAATATTACTTCATCGCATTACTCAACTTTTTGTTTTATGGAGTTAATCGTGCACTGAACAACTCAAATGTAAAAATGTAGATAGCAGGAAGTTCCTAATTTTTATAAGAACATTTTCCAAAACGATTATAAAAAAAATTAAAAAAAATGTCTAAAAAGTTTTGCAACAAATTTAAAAAGAAAACTTCCAAAAAATTAAAAAAAAAATTTAAAAAATTTAAATTTAAAATTTAAATACAAAAAAATTCTCAAAAAGATTTCAAAGAACCATAATAGAGTAACACAATATCTCGGATTACTATAGTGAAGGGTACATAAGATTCGACATGGCCAAATATAGTACTCCTGCTTGTTTTACTACATATAGAACAGAGGAACAGAGCAGTGTACGTACGAACCATTCACGTTTGTTGACTTCAGAAATATTAAGGCAATTATATCGCACAAAATAGGAATGGAATTCGCCAAAAAACGAATTGAATAAAAATTAACTTGAATTGATCGGGAATTAAAAATGCTTATATGCATTCACTTTACTTTACTTTATTTTTGAATTAAAATTCGAATGAATTTATTCACTAAAAATATGAAATGAGTTAAAAATTAAATGCAATCAACGACAAATTAAAAAAAAGTAAAAAAAATTATGATTGATGATTCTAATATGTAAAATACAGTAACAAATATATAATGAACTACTCAATCAGTCAACCAATTATTTAAGAAAATTATTAAAATTTTTACAATTTTTACTGCTGCTCAAGCGTACGATGTAGAAAATATGTGTTTGGGTCTTAAATAGCTTCACATTTTTTAAAGGTGTACAACATTAAATTAAAATGGTATATTAAACAATAACCAGTCACAGAGAATTGGGAAAAGTTTCGTGGAACTATCGTTCCCTTAGAACCAGTCGTTTGGCCGTTGGTCAGACCTCGAGTTTGAGGCTACTGCAAGCCTCATGTATCCATGGCGTCCATTGGCATCCTGGTGTTAGAAGTCAACAAGATAAATTTCCCCCCGAGGGATTAGTTACAAAGAAAAAATGATCTTTATTAGAAGAATAACTTAACGACATTATTTGTTGAATATAACTTAAGACATGTAGCTGCCTCCGCTAGCTTTGACGTAGCAAACTGTAGAAGTCCGATTTATGGTTTTTTATGCATTGAATGTCATATATCTGCAATGTTGTCTTCCACTTTGATAGTTTTTACTGATAAACTAACAACCATTGGCGTAGGAAGGCCATTCTGGGGGGTACAATGACCCCTCCAGATATGCTGTTGTGCTACATTTTTGTTTTCATAATAAAATTTTCCAATAAAAGTGGTTTTGCCCCCCTGGAAAATATGTCCTCTTACACCAATGCCAATGACTTACGTAAGCCCTGTAACCCAGGGAAAAAGTTTACAAAAATTATAACAGCATTCGCAAATTTTTTTTAAATCCATTTAATTTTTAACACTGTTCCACTAACTGTAAACCTTCCACGTTGAAACTGGCCCTAAAAAATCTCTACAGATTTTTGCCTCGAAAGTTTTTATTTGTCCAGTGGTTCTGTTTTAATTTCTTTTTTTGTTTTCTCTTAAAAAGGCAAATACAAAACTCTAGTAAAACTGTTGTCTAATTGCCAATGCCATTGCCACGCAATTTTAAACTCCCTACATTTAAAGCGTCAAAATGAAAGAAATATCACCAGACACTATCTGAAAAACATACACACATATACACACTCTCGCATACATTTAAACACATTAACATTTACAACTATTTGCTGCAATAGTAAAGCTGTTTGTGCTGCGCCATAACTTAAAGAAATTAACGTGCCATCACTGAGCTATTGTTGCAGTTGTTGATCAAGAAAGACAAAAAAAAAACTTAAAAACTAAAAGAAAAAATTTATTGAAATAGGAATAGGAAATTGCCAGTAGTCCTCACTAGACTTTACTTACAAATAAATACAAACGAACGAAGTTATTTGTCATAGGGTGGGTATATGTAAACGTTTGTGCATGTGTGTGTGTGTATGTGTGTCTGTGTAAAAATTATATTATTTTTGCAGAAACTGATGTTACTGCCAAGAAAAACATCTTTTTTTGAATTTTTAATTAAAAGTAAATTCAATTTCAACTGCAGTTGAGCAGTATTTAATGAAAGTAATTAACAACTAACAGAGCTTAACAACAATAATAAAAAAATACTATATAATGTTTACAGCAACACCATTACAATTGCTTAAGTTCTGTTGACGACTGCACAAGAGATTTAGAAAGAATGAGGGAATGTTGGATTTAATGTTTGTATGAAATTAATTTAATATAAGAGGAGGTGCAGTGCAGCAAAACCAAAAGCTATGTTGCTGCATTTATTGAAGAATATATTTTTATTGACACTTAGAGGCTAAATATGATTTATGTATTTGTGTATGTGAAGGAAAACTTTGTATTAATTTATAGTTTTTTTAAGCTGTTGAAAACTTTTTTTGATAATAATATGTAAACAGTTCCTGATGCTGCTGGTGCCTTATTTCTCATTGTGTGTTATTCAGAGCTTCTCGGATGGCTGTACTGGAACTACTGCGGTAGTGGCGCTAAAAGCTTGAATGTTTAGTCACAATCATATTTAAAGATTTTTGTAAAACACATTGTCAGTTACAGTAGGAACGCAATTGATCTTAACAGTTTATTTTTCAGATCCTTGGTTAATTCGGATCAATTAATAAGAGTAGCACTTCCTAGACAAAAAAAAAATAGTTGTATGGTTGGACAAAAATATCGACAAATTGAAATATCATTAATTTTTATAAAAAATCGATCACCCCATCTCTAAATATTCCTAGGGAAATAAAATCCTTCTATTTTAAATAGCTGGGAGAGGGAATAAGAAGGACTGTTTTACTTCTGCTGTTTTGTGTTACCTAAATATTTGCAAATTATTTTTAAAAGTATAAATAAGAAAGGTGGGTAATACCCAAGAAATATTAAAAAAACTAACTAGAAATGTGTTTTTGTAAACGACTATGATCATTCCAGTGGGTGTAAGGAATCCATTTTCTATATCCCAGCGATTTGCGATATCACCTAGGACATGAATGCTGAACGACAACAGAAGGACTTTAAAAATAAATAATCAATTTTTTACTAGACGACACCCACCGGGGATTTTTGTATGGTGGTGAGAAAAAAATATATTTGTCAAAAAATGCAGTGATTTTACATTCAGATCAATGATGTGTGTCCAAAACCAAAAAATATCATTTTATGAAAAGGAAAAAAAAGGCACACACACTTGCACATGTGCGATGAAAAAAAAAACACAAGCAAAGCAGATGCACGCACATGTGCAACGATACAAGAAGGAGTAAAAACGCTTTAATACCATAAAAATAAAATTTTTAAGTTTTTATGGGCAGGGGGAGGTATCCCTCCAATCCCACCTCCGAAACGTGAAAATGTAAAATTAAAAAATTTTTTTTTTGCTAATTTAAAAAAAAATTAATTTTGAAGCTTTTATGTGGAAGAGAATGTGCCTTCCCAATTCCTAACCAATCCCCACCACCCAAGAATAGTAATAATAATACATTTTCGTAATTTATTTCTTTATAGTATTTAATTTATTTGAAAATAATTTATGCGTAACTTGCTTTGTCCTCTACTTTTTAAGTGCCCTTGCAATATTTTGTTCGAATTAGCTTTGCAGCAGTCCAATTACATTATGCAACTTATGTCGCTGAAATTTATTTCTTTTCTTCTTTAAAACTTTATTTGTATTTTTATCGTGCAATATTTATTACAGCAATTTGTGTGAATGAACGCATTTGTTTACATTTTAAACTACATAATTATTACTACTATATGATCGATCTAGGAAGAACGATCAGCACTACGCCTTTCGACCAAGTGCTCTCAGAAATCGCTGCTCTTAATCGTTGTCGTCCCAGCCCAATACCGCTGCCCTGTACAACATAGTTTACCTAATTTTAAATTTTTTTAAATTTAATTTTTTAAATTTAATTTTTAATTTGTTTAAATTAAAAATTTTAAAAATACAACAATTCAAATATTTTTTCTTTATACATAAACTAGCTGTGCCCGCCAAGTCGTTGGCGTCCTGACAATATTTTGCTCGATTTTGCTTTGAAAGTATTCCCCACCAATTGTAAGACTCCAGACAAATAGACAGACGGAAATGAGTTACTATTTTATTATATGTATAGATATACATAAATATATTTAAAAATAATATAAAACATGTCTCAGCGAAATACCTTGGCATTGAAAGCACTACTCCTGAAAATGCTGAATAATTCTGGTCCAAAACTAGATTTTATTTTCCAATTTATTTTAAAAACATTATATTTTTGATTATAAACATGTTTAACTAATTTGTTTCAAGCTAGTAGTTCACTGAGGGAAAAAAGACGTTGCAAAATCGACATCGATTGTGGTCACTATGACACCTTTATGTTGTCAGTTTTGTTTGACAACAGGCGTTGTCATCTTGTTAACGAACGTGGTCGAAATCACAACGACAGCCTTCAACGTGCTCGAATGTCAACGAAAATTCTCGAATTAGCAACGCACGTTGAAAATTTGATAACGAACGTGCTTAAAAACTCAATGTTGTCAAACTGCACAAGTTCTATTAAATATTTTTCATTATCATAAATTCATTTATTTTATGCAGACACATTTTTTCTAAATAACAAAATGGAGCGATCTACAAATTGGACATTGGCTCCAAACGACTGGAGACGTTTTGATGGCAAGAGCTTTTACTTTATAGCTGATGATGAAAGTGACGATGAAAAATAAAAAAAAAATTTAAACCATCAACTTCTACCAATTAAAATGTAAGTTAACCAGTTTGAAAGAACAAATTGTAATATTTGTTTTACTAGCAGCACAAATAACCTTTAAGTGTTTGCGGTTTTTAAAGAGACAGTGGAGTTTACAAAAAAACAGAGGTAATATGCCGTTGTAATTGTAATGATCACTGTTAACTACTTTTTATTATGTTTATAAGTATAAATTCATGGTTTGGAATTGGTGGTGACACAATGTCTGTGCAATCCAAGGTGGAGTAATTTTGAAAATGTTATGAAACTGCGGCATATTACTCCAAAAGGGAGGAAGTACTATCAACGGTAAGAGAAATTCCAATATATTTTATATAGAACATCTTAAACTATTTTTTGTGATATAATTTAGGATTTGAAGACACTGTCAAACGAAAAAATCAAAGGAAATATAGCGCTTAAAAATGCGGATGAATAAACACATTTAAAATTTTTACTTGTAATAAAAAACACGGTTTGTAAATAAAATAGTTTTTAAAAATGTATAATCTATTACAATCTGTTTTATTATTATAGTAAATTTGGAAGAGAATAAGCATTTACAAATCGACAACGGCATGGTGTCAACTTGACAACGGTGTGGTGTCAATTCGACACCGGTATGGTGTCACTTCGGTAACAATTTGGTTTCAAAGTGTACACGTTCGTTGTCATTACAACAACCCTTCGTTGTCAATATTTCGTTGTCGAATTGACAACGTTCGTTTACAGTTTGAGCACAAACGTGGTAGATACGCTTTCGACACCGCATGTGGTCATTTTGTACACGGTTGGTGTCATTTTTTCTCTGGGTGTTGTTTTAAGTTTTTGTCGGCATTTGCGATTAAACAAACTAATTCTTATTTTTTAGTTTAAACCAAAAAATTCCATTCTCTTGTCTTTAAAATAAGGAATCATTATATAGCTAACAGGCATAAAATGTTTATAAAGATTTCCAAAAACTAATAAACATTTTTTATCCTTAACTAAACAAAAAGCCACAGTTTCTCTTACACAAACGCAGCTTCCTATGAACGGCAAAATTTTAAAAGCCTCCGTTAACAACGCACCATATAACGTTTAAAAATAAAATTTAACATTTAATATGTTTTCTACCTGATGTGGTTATTTCCACTTAGAAAAGGTATTTTTGATTTTTTGCAGGCTTAATATTTCAGCACATAAATAATTACAAATTCAATGATTTCTCATAATGTATGCAGAGCGCTAACAAACGAAAAAACAACGAACAGCAAAAAAGAATTGAAAGAGAAAACTGTATTCCCTACATGATTTCATATATGAAACCACAAACTTTGATATGCAAAAAGAACCACTTCCGTGATGGTATGCATCAGAATTGGCGGCGGCAAAGGCAACCAGCATCACCATCGACAAGGAAAGCAAGAACTTTGGTAAAAATTGTTTAGAAATACGAGTAAAACGACAGTCTACGCCATTTTACACTAACACAACTAATCGCTGAAATTGTTTACATTTTTCATATGGCTGTTACGTGCGTGCGTACGTACGGAAGTGTGCGTAATTGTAACTATGTGTATATGTGTGTTGATATGTATTGAAGCATAAAATGTATTAAAAGAAGAAATAAATGTATTGAGCCTATTTAAAGCTTATTTCTCTGCTGTATGGAAAAATTTCATGAAATATACATAAGTAAGAATTATTTTTCAAAGTACTTAATGTAAACGAGGACAGTTTGCAAATTTTGTTTATTTGGCACAAAAACAAATCCATTACATTAATTTAATACCCATCCTGTACCCGGACCCTTCTCTCATTCAGCTTTATTCATCTTGACACTACTATTGAAATATAAATACTGTCGGTAAACCCTATTCTTTTAATTGTTTATTTCTCATACATTCAATAACATAATTTAGCTATAAATAAACAAATAGTTCGGTAAACCCTATGTTCAACATAATGCAAGATGTGGTAAAATATCAATCTTTTTATTGCAGGCAGTACATAATAAATCATATCCTTCTCCGCAGCACTAAACATGGTGGTGAGTTGCACTTGGTTTAAACATCTCGATATTCTTCAACGAAGAACCAAATTGATCACAATGTTGTGAAAGGAAGACATAGTTCCAGTGTGCTAGACGTGCGTTCAAGCTGCCAACATTGATTCGGATCATCACCTTGTAGCAGCTAACGTTGGCACAAAAAGCTGCACGCACAATAAACTGCTACCGTCTACTCCACTCTACTAATCAAAATACTACAAGAGAGCACTCCTTATCCAGATTATATCTGCGCAGAATGGCAACGCATGAAAACTGCCGCCAAAAATGTACTTGGGCTTCAAAAGCCTCCCCCAAAAATCCATCATACGACCAGGAGTGTCGCAATGCAACTGCAAAGGAAAACGCTTTTAACACTGCAGTCCGCTCTTGCTACAATATTTTTCCACGCTGTTGGTATCAGATGATAGTAGCGATGAAGATACCCTTGAACCAATCATTGATGACGGTGTCGAATGTACACCACCTGGCCAACATAAGATCGAGAAAGCAATATTCCAGCTGAAAAACAACAACTCTGCAAGTGCCGATGGTCTGCCCCCAGAACTGTTTAAAGCCGGAGGCGACGAGTTGCTGAGTGTAGGTACCTTTAACTTGATTTTGTAATTATTATAAATATTTTTAAAGATCTACCTAGTTTGTATGGACTTTTATATTTTTGGTATTATCAATAATTTTATTATTTTTCATTATTAAAAAATTTAGTTTGTTGGTTAAATAAACTTCGAAAATTTTGTTAAATAAAAAAATTAAATTCTTTTGAAAATTAGCCGCTACAATTGGCGAACCTGCTTTAATAATTGTGCAAGAGACATTGTTTTTCAAGATCATATACATTTGGAGAATTGAGATAGTAAAGCTGTATTGAATTTTCAAAGAATATTCAATAAAAATGAATTTTCTGAACTATGTAGTTATAAAGAAATTCTAAAGATTATCCAAAGAAACAGAGAAAAAGCTCAAGAGAATTCTGGAAGTTGGAAAGGTGTTCTCAGATATGAAATTTGGTCAAGTAACTATAAATTAGTTTAATTAGTTATATAATTTATGTATATAAAGAAATGATATAGTGATACTCTACTCTATACATTATTTTACATTATAAGTATTAGTTATTAGGCTTTGTTAAATATTCTATTGTATTGAACTCCTCTTCCGAAAATGTTGCACTCGCGTATTCGTGAAAATCATCCCTCAGGTACACACGATTCCTCAAGAAATTTAAATTCTGAAAATAATACTAATTCGTCTACGCAATCAGTTTATCAGTCACAAAGACAACCATTTGTTTCTATAGAAAGTAATTTCCAGCCTAATATGGAAATTTCAACCACTTCTGTTAAATTGCCACAGTTTTGGACTAGTTGCCCAGAAGCATGGTTTGTACATGCAGAACTGAAATTTGTAAATAAAATAATAACTCAAAGTCAAACGAAGTATGAACATAATATACATAGATTTGAACATATTTATGTTGATATAGTAGGTCCTTTGCCACCATCACGTTGACCTAGTTATATATTAACTATTATAGTTAGATTTACTAGATGGCCAGAGGCTTATGCTGTCGTAGACATTTCAGCAGCCACTATTGCACAAACTCTTGTAAGAAATTATATAAGCCGATTTGGTGTTCCTTTACAAATAACTACTGACCAAGAAACTCAGTTTACATCACAATTATATGGGGAACTATCAACAATTTTGGCAGCAGGAAAATAACTACTTCGTCGTATCATCCACAAGCGAATGGAATTATAGAACGGTTTCACCGGCAATTAAAATCTGCTATTTTGGCTGGTAATCAATCCAAAAATTGGTATGATTTGTTACCGATAGCGCTCCTTGGTTTAAGATCCGTTTTAAAGAAGACTTGCAATCAACTCCTGCAGAGATGGTATACGGGTAAAGTTTACGTTTGCCAGGAGAGATTGTAGTTCCAAGTAATAAAAATGCAAATTCAGAATTTGTTTCAAAACTAAAAGAGTATTTTAAATATATACACTCTAATTTATCTCATCATAAAATTTTAAAGTCGTCAGCATATGTTCCCAAAGACCTTTTTGGGAACATTTGAGCATAAGCGGTCGTTACAATATCCTTATGATGGGCCTTAGAAAATAATTTCGAAGGAAAAAAAGTTTTTTAAACTTAATATTGATGGAAACATTAGGACAATTGCGCTGGATAGAATTAAGCCTGCTTTCATTGAACAGTGTCAAGATAAAGATGATACGAAAAGTAAAAAAAGGAGAAACGTGTTACCTTTAATTTGTAAAATATAAATTTTTCGGAAGGGGGAGTATTATAGGTACCTTTTTATTTACAACTTGATTTTGTAATTATTATAAATATTTTTAAAGATCTAGTTTGTATGGACTTTTATATATTTTGTATTTTCAATAATTTTCATATTTTTCATTATTAAAAAATTTAGTTTGTTGGTTAAATAAACTTTGAAAATTTTGTTAAATAAAAAAATTTAATTCTATTGAAAATTAGCCGCTACAGTAAGGAGTATGCACCGACTTGTTAGAACCATTTGGCTAGAATAATGCAAACCCGATGACTGGAACCTCAGTGTGCTGTGTTCTGTGCATAAGAAAGCGGCCAAAACGGTATGCGCCAACTATTGAGGTATAAGTCTATGGAGCGTACTATGTGAACAACGTGGTAAATCGACCACCGACCAGATATTCCCTTTACGACAGATCCTGAAAAAACCCAAGAAAGGCAGAGAAACACTTATGACCTTTTCGTTGATTAAAAAGCTGCTTCTGACAGCCCGTTTCGAATTTAAAGCCATGTCTATGTTTGGTATACCTTCAAAGCTAATACGCTTTTGCAGAATGACTCTAACTGATACAAGATCATCGGAAAAACCTCTCCGAGACTTTTAATACCAAATAAGGTTTTAGGCAAGGTGATAGTTTAATCTATGATCTATTTACCTTTTTTTTGGAAAAAATATTGCGTAAAGCTGCAGTTAACAGAGCAGGCACAATTTACAACAAAATGCATATGCTACTATCTTATGCCGATGATATTGATATCATACGGCGGAGTCGAAGAAAGTGGGTCTGGTAGTAAATGTGGATAAAACAAAGTTTATGGTATCAACGAACAAAGAAACAACAAGACTGTGTTAATATGTGAACGTTGGTGACTATAACTTTGAGGTAGTAAATAACTTTATCTACCTCGGTACCGCCATAAATCAAACAAGTAACATCAGTTTGGAAATAAAACGAAGAATTATTCTTGCTAATAGATGCTATATCGGGCTAAGCAAGCAATTTAGAAACAAACCCCTCTCTCGGCAAACTAAACTTACACTCTATAGAACACTTATATTACCCGTGCTATTATATGGCGCTGAAGCGTGTGTTCTTACGCAAGCAGATGAGTAGTGTTGGAGAAGGTAGGTCCATCGAATAAATCACGAGCTATATGATTTGTACGAAGACATCAAAATAAGCTCATAAAAGTACAACCTTTGCGCTGGCAAATGGATGAGAATGCTCCAGCGCGAAAATCATTCGAATTCAATCCCGAAGGAAGCTGTGAAAGAATCACGCTGCGGAAGAGATCGCAGAACTTGGTGCTAGAAACTGGAGGCGAAGTGCATTAGTTCGACGCTCATGGCAAGCTATTCCTTATCAGGCTACTGATCTAAACGGTTGTTTATAGCCATCTTAGTAAGTAAGTACATTATAAATCATGAACTTTTTAAAAATATATTTCTGCAACGCCAGTAAATAATTGAAATCGAATACTTGCCTATGATTCCCCGAAATAGATCGCGTCGTTGTGCAGTCCGATACTATTTGCTGTGTGATTTATGTGAGGTAACCTTCTAGCAACAAATACATATCTGTGTGAAGACTTTTACCGAGGCTTGTTTATTTCTTAAATTCATATTCCACCTAGGTCTTCATGCAGTGTCAGTACCGAACGGGCGACTACAACGCTAAACATATATTCTGGGAGTTAAGTCTTGCGCTCTTATTTAGGTCAGTCTGTTGCAACTCCAAAATGGTGTGAATGGTTGATTCCGTCCTGTAGCCCTGTCGGGTAACCGGTGTTTTTTTTTGCATGAGAACTTAAAATGATAATAAAAGACAGAAATATTGTGGAAATAAATAAATCTGGTAGATAATTTTATGACAATTAATATTTAAATATGATTTCTGGCATATGTATGTCCGCCGCTGTTTGCGAGTTGCATGGTAAATTAGACATGTTAATTTTTTGACTACCCTTTCCAATAAATCTAGCCATATGGCTTCAATAATTGCTTGAAGATTCGCTTTCTATGCTCCAGGAGTTGCTGGTTTGTCAGTATAAACCAATGACTTGACATAACCGCATAAAAAGTAATGCAGTGGTATTATATCGCTCAAACGAGGGGGCCTGTAAATAGGATCATTTCTGGCAATTAAGTTGTCACATCAATTTTGCAATAAATCGATTGTAGAGCGAGCTGTATGGCAAGTTGCGTCGTCTTGTTGGAGCCAAATATCGTTGATGTTTAGAGGATTAATTTTTAAAAACAAAAAATCAGTCAGCACCTTTCGACCATTTACCGTAACGGTAGCTCCTTGCTCATTTTGAAAGATATAAGGACCGATGACGCCGCCAGCGTATAAACCGCACCAAACAGTCAATTTTAATGGATGTGGTGGTGATTCGTTAACGGCTTGTGGATTGTCTTCGCTTCAAATACTGTAATTATGCTTATTGATGTAACCATTTATCCAGAAATGAGCTTCATAACACAGTGCAACACGGAATAAAATAACCATATACGGACACCATTACGTGATAAAAGACCAAAAAAAGACCCCTGTCTCCCAGTTTTGCCCAAAGTCCTCCAGGTTTTTTTTATGGGCCCTCAAAGATGTGGGGCCTCGATGTCATTTTTGCAAAAAAAAAAATAATCATTTACTCAAGCTCATATTTTGCAAACCGTTTGAAATTTTGATATACTCTCTGAGGCAAAGTAGTAGCTCTTATCATAAAGAACCGTGGCAAAACTGGGAGACAGGGGTCTTTTTTTTGGTCTTTTATCACGTAGTGGTGTCCGTATATGGTTATTTTGGCATGACTTCAAAAATTACACAGTGTGTAATTAAACACAATTCTTTGATAAAAGTTCTTTATAAACTTCGCAAACAGACTAAATTTTTTTTAAAGTAAATTTCCACACTTTGGAAGCGTTATTCTGGCGTTAAACGATTTATTACGTATTGCCAATCCTTACTGAAAAGAAACACAGTTTAATATTCTCATTGATCGATATCGATAATTGTTATGCAGCTTAAAATTCACACTATATTTAATGCATTGACTTTTAGCGAAGTGTATAATTGAAGCTTAAGGTAAAATTTACTTTTACCACAAAAATGTAGATTCTCAAATTAGATTAATAAATGAATTAATAATTTTTTCCAGCTTATGCTATAAACACAACGAACGGCGAATTTTTCGTTCCGAATATTCGCCGAAAAATATAATATTTATTTGTGTATAAGTAAGTGCAAACAATTAGTGCGTTGCCGAAATTCATCGTGCGTAACAAACTGCGATAGATTTATTTAAATTTCCTTTGCCTACGAACGAATTGGTGCAAGTGCCAGTATTTATTTACAATCTTTTAAATATTTTAGTAGATAAAATTAGTTTTGATTTCTTCTATTTTTATAGCATACAATTAAAATTAAAAGTTTTTAATTCTATAATTTTTTTTTTTTCAATGTACAATTTTGTATCATTATTTCTTCTCTTTTAACCTTTAACTATGGAGGTGGTGGTAAAGTTTACCGTCTCTTTTAATTTTCTTAAAAAACTCTCTTCTGTGTCTCTAGAATTGTAATTCTTTAAGTATCTTCTTGTATCATGATCATTGCTATTCCGTTTTATTTTGACTGTTGTAGCGATAGCGTGAGCGGAGCACATCAGATGATGGGTTAAAAATTACCACTTGTCCATACTTATGTAATTTTTCCTTGAAAATATTTTACCACCACGTCATCGATAACGTAAGTATTGAGTATAAACAAAATTACCACACCTCCAACTTAAAGTTAGATTTATGCAGAATTATTTTGACCACTTGTCCATGTTATAGTTGGCAACAAATTTATTTAGTAGAAATTCTGAGTTTGATCAATATTTTGTACTTAAATATAATTATAAAATTTGCAGAGAAATTTCAAATTTAACATAGCTTAACGATTTAAATATACCTCAGTTTCTTGAAAATGATGGCGAATTTAGTGAAGTCGATGACGAAATTATTGGTCCACACCCCCGATGGAATCAGTTCCTGCTACTCGCACATTATGCTACATATGTCCCTGCAGACTAAAGCGAAAAAAAATCCACTACTGTCTCTATTGTAGTAAACCAATGTGCATGGGTTGCAGCAAACGTAATCAAAATTAGGCAAATAAAAAACCACCGAAAAGGGGAACCTGCATTTTCTTTGTATGATTATTTTTTTATATGATCTCTTTTTCTTTATTATAGTACACATTTGGCTGTGAAAAAATGCCATTTAATTTTTGTTATGTTTTTCATTTTTCATTTTTTTATGAGTTTACGATGTTAAGTTTTTGTTATAATAAAAAATAGGCTTGTGAAATAAAATGCCACTTTCGTTAAACTAAAAAATAATTTTGCAATTTTTTATTTTTTTTATATTGCAAACATTACCACTTCTTTTTAAAAACACATATAATTAAGAAAAAGTTTTTTTTTTATTAAAAAATTTTAAGAATGTTAAAAGGGGTAAAATTTACCACCACGTCAGATGGTATGTCCCAAAATTTCACCTCCAGAGTTAATGGTTAAATTGTGCTTTTTTCTGTTGAAATGTGGCCACACTATCAGCTGCTGCATGTAAACAAACATTTCTTTATAATTTAATTAATTTATATTTAAATAAAAATGCATAACAGTGACACTGTTATCGAAGAAGTAAAAAACTACAAATTTTTATGCATAATATAAAAACATCCATTGCTTAATAGTCGTACTGTGCGAAGTTAGTTGTTCGTTGCATTAGTGTTTATACCATTAAGGCCCATTATTATAACTTAGCAATAGCTAAAGTTAGGATTTTGTTCCAGCGATAAGTACCTTTTCGTTATTTTAATCAAGTTAAAAACAACGTACTTTAAGGACAAGTTACAGTAATAAGCGTTATCCTCGTTATTATAACGAAAAACTAGTTGTCGCTCCAAAAAAATCCTAACTTTAGCTATTGCCAAGTTATAATAATGGGCCTTAGGCCCATCTGGTTTTTTGTTCGAGCGATAAATAGCTTTTCGTTATTAAAAGTAAGCTAAAAACCACTTTTAACTATCACGTACTATAAGGAAAAGTTGTAGCAATGATCATTATCCTGATTATTAAAACGAAAAACTACATATCGCTCCAACAAAATCCTAGCTTTAGCTAAAGGCAAGTTATAATAATGGGCCTAAGTTTATGAGATAAAGAAAAATTAATAACTAGTTATAACTTGTATTTTTTTAATCAAATAGACTATTGAAGAAAATTATAAAACTTTGGATTTTGTTTTTATTTGTTGAAAATACAGCTTCTGAAATGACAACAAACGTTAAAAATCTTAAAAAAGTGTATTTTGATACATTTCAACTCAAAAATTTTATCTCCGATCAAAGCAAAATAGCCATCACAATTGAAAAGCCTTTCAAATAAGATATAATATTTTTAATCTTTACACAGAAAACACAGTGTCTAAATGCCTAATAAAATAGAAAAAAAGGATAAGATATCTCTATGGTTTTTTTTTTAAACAAAAAAATTAGCAAATAATTTTCAAAACAAAAAAATGAAATCAATTTAAAAGTTATATCAATTATGAAGCTTTTTTGGCATCACTTTTGAAATTTTTTGCTTACTAATTTTTGATTTTTTTCCACCGTTTCTTTTTGTGGTGGCGGCTGCCTGACATTTTGCCTTCCCGGAGGTGGAAGGTCAGGGGGCTTCTTCTGATTGATTGTCTAGAGCGGGTTGAACCCACTTAATTTTTAAAACCCAAAAAACCACGATGAACATTTTTCGTCATCTGCCAGGTGTGCTTCGTTTTGAAGTCACGCAAAGGCAAAGAAAAAATGTGGTTATTGTATATCCTCTGTAAGAATACATGTTTGGAGTGAATAAATTATAGTTATTTTAAACAATACTTTGGTCACGATAAACAAGGTTTTGTTAACAGTTAATCATTCAATGTTTATACGCACCAAAAAAGCAACATGGTTGATTTGAAGCATATTAAAATTTAAACCACAACAAAATTATTTTTAATATTTAAATCTAAAATAACCATAATATATTATTATTAAACATAGTATGTTAAGTATGAGTAAAATAAACAAATAATGTTTGGTTTTAAAAATACATATTTTTTTTGGCATTTTTCAGTTCAGAAATATGTATGTGTGTAAGCTATCGTTTCATCAAAAACCGTAAAAACATTAAATATGCATTTGTTGTCAACAAATAAATTTGTTTTTTATTATAATATAGTTAATAATTTTAAATTAAAAATATCAGACATATAAAAGGGTAAGCAGAAAATATCAAAGTATGTATGTAAGTCTAAATGGAAATATTCGTGTATTTGTTTTTTGTTATTTAATAAATTTATTCACATATTTTTTTAATAAATATAGTCACATATAATCATTTACATGTTTTACATTAAATTGTGGTATGTTTATATTTTAAACATAATTATTGTTGTATTTCACAATGTTACTTTTATGTTAGACAATATGTCCCAATGACAACAATATTATTATATGGTTTGAATATAACCATATAATTCAACCATAACATGTTACTCTTAGATTATGGTTATCTCAACCATGTTTTTTTCTTTGCGTTCAATTAACCACTACACCAAATGTATATTTTATATTTTATGATTTAATAAACAGTTTCTATGTTGATTTATAAAGGGTGATCGATTTCGATGTGCTTTTTTCTATAGCGTTTTTTTGACAGATCACGTGTGAGTCGTTTCATGCTGTCATGTTGTTTTTGGTTTGACATTTCATAATGGAAAGACTCACACGCCTGAATCGTTTCGCTCTATGGGCTCTTGAAAAGTTCCAAGAAGATCAGACGTTTTCGAGGCAAATTTTGTTTAGCGATGAGGCCCATTTCTGGCCCAATGGGCATGTAAACAAACAAAATTGCCGCATTTGGGACGAAGAGCAACTTGGGGATATTCAAGAGCTGCCACTTCATCCAGAAAAAACAACGGTTTGGTGTGGTTTGTGGGCCGGTGGAATGAATCATCGGCCCATATTTCTTTAAAAATTATGCCGGTGCGAACGCAACCGTCAATGGCAACCGTTATCGAGCCATGATAACCGACATGTGAACCGCTCGTGAACTCGGCTACATTTCTTTTCAGCAAGACGGGGCCACTTCCCACACATCGCATGAATCAATGGATTTATTGAGAGAATATTTCGGTGAGCACATAATTTCACGTTTTGGGCCGGTCGATTGGCCACCAAGATCGTGTGATGTCACACCGTTAGACTTTTTCTTGTGGGGACATGTAAAGTCTAAAGTTTATGCAGACAAACTCGCTTCGATTCAGGCTATGGAGGAAACCATTACGCGTGTCATTCGCCAGTTACCAGTCGAAGTGCTCGAACGAGTCATCGAAAATTGGACTCAACGGATGGACCATCTGCGACGTAGCAACGGCCAACATTTGATAGGCATAATCTTCAAAAAATAAATCCCAAAGAATGTTCTTTCAAATGATGATAAACATTCTCTATTAAATTTGAATTTTATGTGCTTTTTCCTTTAAAAAAGTAGGGAACCTCGAAATGGTTCATCCCTTATAAACGAAATAACAAGAAAGCTAATATAATCAAGAAGATATTCTTATTAAGAAAATTAAAAAGATGATTTACACATGATCATATATGAACCTAATGAAATCAATAAGGAATACTTTTTGAAAGAAATAATTAGCTAAGCTAATGAAATTAATAAGAAATTTCTTTTTTATACAATTCAGAGGAAATCCTAATAGAATCAAAAAGTTTTTCTCTATGGATTGTGTTTTTTTTTATGTCAAAAATAAGTTTTCTTATTGATTTAATGGGATTCCCTTCTTGATAAAATTAAAAAGATTTAACACATGAAAATAATCCCTTTGAAAATATCTTCTTTTTTTCTGCTGGCATAACCCTTAGCCTAAAAACATTTTATAGAGAAAATCTTTTTGATTCTATTAGGCTTTTTTGGCTCTGTGTTCACAAGCATATACTCTGGAAAATGCTTCTAAAAGAAGTGCACTTTGAAAAACACAACTGGTCAATGGTCGGAATTTAAAAATATAATTTCCCTTGATCAGCACACCCTACTTAGACCGTTTTTACACCTTGCAACAAACGCCGAGTTTTTTTCCTATTCTTTTTTAAAGTTGCTTCGAAACCCTGTATTCCTTTACATTTTAATTTTTTAAAAATATTTATTTTTGAAAGTTTTGTTTTTAATGTTTTTCTGTGTTATTAATAAATAAACAAAAAACTGTATTGTCAACTAAACGTATTTTATTATGATTAAGCGATTAAACATTCGTAATATAATATTAACACACACATTATAAATATTTAAAAATAAGTAATATCTTGTTGTAAACTTAATTTTAATTTGTTTTGGAGTTACGGACCCCTAAAGTTTCTCGGTAAAGTTTTGTATATCTCAACTATTTAATGGAATGAGATAATATGAGTATCACTGGAATGGTAATTAAAAGTACTATCTAACTAAATTGACATTAATGAAAAATATTATAAAATATCAAGCAAGCACAAAAAAAAAGTTTTTTTTAAAGGATTTTCTTGTCTATGTTCTGACAAAAAGAATGAAAATTAAAAAAAAAAATATTTGTTTGTTCACCTAAAATGTTTTCCAAAGGTAAAAAGTAACCCAATTGTTTTCGCTGCAATGTCTGTCAGCGCCTTCTATCTCCGGAATCGTTATAGGTAGACTCTTGAAATTTTCAGAGAAGGTGTATATCTGTGGCCGCTATAACAACAACTACTTTTAGGGTGTTCTGAAAGAGTAGTAGTTGTTGTTATAGCGGCCACAGATATACACCTTCTCTCTATATATATATATATATATATATATAAATTTAATTTTAAACAAAAATGTCACAAGCACAAATTGGGCGGTACTCTTAGTTTCGGAGTTACGGACCCCTTTAAATTTGTATGTAAAGTATGGTAAATCTCGACTATTTTAGGGTAGAATGAGGTAATATGCGTGCTATTGGAAAGTTAATTAAAATTATTATCCAAATAAAATGAAATTAATATATATATATATATATATATATATATATATATATCTTAAATTATAATTTGTAAATAATTTTTTTATACAAAACAAAAATACAACTTGTCGTTTTTTTCTGTAGTCAAAAATTAGACAACACTAAAAAAATAAAATGAAAATAATCAAAAACAAAGAATAAAAAATGCCTCGTCAGGCTTTGTCATGCAACTTTTTCAACCCCGGAGGCAACTCCCAACCCCTCTTACTAACAAGAAAAAGGTTGCATGAAAAAGTTGCGGCGTTTATTGCAAAGTGTAAAAGTGGTCTTAATCTAAATAAATGCAATACAAACTTTGAACATTTCTCTGTAAAGCAGTGTTAAATACGAAAAATATTGTAGTTACTGATTTAACTTTCGCCGTACTTGATCTTAGGGGTATGAGAACTAGTGCGTATATTTCTTTGCCTGTGTGCGTAAGTGTATTTACCAATATTAGTTTTTCATCAATGTTGTTGCGTTTTATAATTTTTTCACGTTTTAATTTATATGCAAATTTCGCAACTCATTTTCAACATATTACGCCCATATTTTCGCAATATATTAACACATACATTCTATACTTAAATGAACAGATTACTTCCAGCCGCTGGCGACCGTCAATATGCACGTATTTCGGTACTACTCTGATGGTGTTGGCTATAATGATACTATTTGTATTATTTCGTACAGCAGGGAAATTCGTATGAATAAAACTATATGAATGTGTGCAAAAAGTATTATTATTTATATTGAAATGACTGACTTTTGAACAAACTTATTGAGACTGGTTGACTGACACTTGTTAACATCGTGTAACTGTTGTCGGCTGTATTTATATACAATGCCTTTCAATTTGCACTTATATGTTGTCAAGGATTTAACTTTGATGCTTTTGCTAACTTTCTATTGATTTGAAAGGAATTCGTTAGTGTAACTGTATGTATTTTAGCTTTATAATTTGAACACCTACACCTGGAAGCTATTGATGTTGTGCGTTTTGGGTAATATTTGTTGCAACTAAATCGAACACTTATTTTATACAAATTGCCTTCTTGTTACATTTCCAAGAAAACCCTAAGGTAATAATAGGAAATGCCTAAACTGAGCCGGCGTTTTGTAATTTTTTTCATATTATAATATCTTTAGTCTAAGAGAAAAAATAAAAATAAATAAAAAAATATACTTCATTAAGTCCAGCCTGTGCTAGACAACAAAATGTATAATGGATGGCTGTTGTCACCATATCTAGTTCATCTCTCTGATGATCAGCCAAGGGAAACAGTTTAACCACTTCTTTGTTGAACGTATTCTCCTAAATATCAATCACGTTTAGATGTTTGAGTTGTTAATATTGCAGGGTGCTACAGCAATCATTTGTTAAATCTTATTTTAACGCCTTTGAAGGTTTTGAAGCTGAGACAGTGCCCCATAATAAAATACCAATTATAAATTATTATAAAGTAGAAGCTTGCAATCTAAGCTTATTGTTGAGATTCTGCCAATAAGCCAATTAATTTCAACTGCTTCTAACTTAACTGTTGTTTATATAAATGTGTTAAGGTTAAGCGTCGATCATGATGTATACTTCTGTAGCTCAAGTGGTTAGCGCATGATCACGAGTTCCATACTCATCCGTAGCAATATCAATTTTCTTTATAATAATGTATATGCACAGCGCCCTCCTTCGCTAGTATTACCAGATAGCACTAAATCGCCGGTGAAGTAAAATAGTTAACCAGAGGTGCTGCAACACTGTTCTAAAAATAAACATAACGGCAATTGCAGTGTTGCCATAAGTGAAGTTTAATATCACACTAACCATCTATCTTATCTACTCCTATCCCTTTCCAAGGCAAGTAACACATTTAATATATGGACTACTTGCCTGAGTGTTACTTCTCTTTAAAAGGAAAAAAAAGGTGCTGAGGTAAAGTTTGGAAATTTATTCGATTTTAAATGTCCTCATTACTATTTTTCTCCATTTTTAAAATTACAATTTAAAATAAAGTATGTATAAGGCTTGTAAATATTGGGATGTTACATGTACATATATATTTATTCCTACGGCTCCAGTGTGGAGCAAAGGGCCGCAAAAAAGTTTCTCCAGTTTTACTATCGTGAGCTTTCAGCATCATTTGCGGCCAAGTCGCTCACACTAAGCCTGTTTCCGCTTATATTTGTCTCCTCCATGTATTAGCAGGTCTGCCCTTTCTCCTACTACCATGATGATTCCACGATATTGCTATTTTTTGCTACGTCGTCGTTTGGTCTTCTTAGGATATAGTGAATCCACTACGCTGTTCTTCCGCACTCCGGAATCTCCGCTGTTTTTGCCCATAATTCCGTGTTTAAGATTACGTTCGACAAAAAAATCCTTATTACTTTTCGCAGAGACCAGTTTTGGAAGATTTCCACACCTTTTGTAGTTTCTCGAATGCTTACTTTGACTTGTTGATTCCATTTTTAATATCCTCTCGTGAACCAGGATTGAACGTCTTCAAGCTTCATATTGTTTACTTTGAACTTGGTGTTGGTATTCCGATATTGATATGAAGACCAGCGTTACGCGCAATTCTTTATACTTCCTCCAGTTTTCCATATCCGAGAAACTATGAGCGAGCAGACATATGTATATCGTCAGCATAATGGAGGTCTTCGAGTCGTCCTTTCATGCCCCATGTTGTGTCCTTTCTTAAATTGGTTGCTTGTAACATTATAACGTAGAGTACTACGTTGAACACTAGCGGGAAAAGAACACAATAATAATATACACAAACTTCGAGCAGAACTTTGCATGTTGAATCTGGGTATAAGGCCCCCATGTAGGATGCTTTTTGTCAAGATAGCTATAAACACAATTTTTGTTCTTCAGATTGATATTTTATTAAGTCATAAAATATACAGAATCTGCTATCAATAGAATAGAACGCATCTCTGTTACTTAATCCCTACGAATTTCTGACATATACTTTTGTAACAATTTTCTATTGCCATTTAGCATAAATATTGCTTAATATCGTTGATGCAACATTGAGATTTTTTTGTTGCACTTGTTGTAGCGGCCATAGTAATACACTTTCTATAAAAATAAATTTTTCTTGTTTTTATAGGGGTCATAATAATACACATCCTGTAAAAACTTTCGTTCAAAACTTATGTCATATACATGCAAATAATGTCACTATCGAATCACTCTTTAATTTTTAGGTTCAATATTGTATACCTTCTTATAACGAGAACATAGTTTAAATTACTGTCTGCAAATTTTAAGTGGTTGCCTCCTATAGCTCAAGAAATAAAGACATAAAGGTAAATAACATGTCACTTTCGGAACACCCTATAAGTTTTAGTATTGGTTGATATAGCGGCTACAGTTATACATCTTCTGTGAAAATTTCAAGAGTCTATCTATTATGGTTCAAAACTTAGGCCTTATACGTGCAAATCACGTAACTATCGGAACACCCTTTAATTTTTATGTTTATTTTTTTAGACTTGTTTATATAGCGAACTAAGTCTGTCTGGCGCTGACAGACGGACCGACTGACAGACATTGTAGCGAAAACAATAGGGTTACCTTTTTACCCTTTGGGTACGGAACCCTAAAAATGCTTTAAGTATGCAGTACCTTTAAATCGGCAAATAAGGTATTTTTGCGGACAAAAATTATCCTATACTGGAATCAGGTGGCTAAGGTACTTCCTAACAAAATTTTGTTAAAATCCATCCAGATACATATTTTCTTTACATAAAGGTACCCAGCCTTGGATAAAATTCTAAAATTTATATAAAATTCTAAAACTTTTTGTAAACCTCTGTAAAAGATTAAAAATATTTAAATAACAAAGCAATTCCACAAAGTAAAAATACAAATCAAATACAAATTTCATTCAATGGGAGCCTAATGTTGCGCAATATTGTTTAAAATATCCCTCTTTTAAAAATAAAAAGTTGGCAATCGTGTTAAAAATATCCCAGTTTTAAACCGAAAATTTCAGTAACTTTAAACCAAAAATTGTCTTTTTACTGTTTTTTTCGAACTTTCTCTTGAAAATTACATATTTTTGCGGAAAAAATTATCCTATATTGGCATCAGGATGCTATGGTAGCTCCAGACAAAATTTTGTTAAAATCCATCCTGCAGTTTTTACGCGATGCGAACACAAAGACGGAAATTAATTACTATTTTATTATATCACACCCTAAATACAAAAAAAAACTCAAAATTTTCCAAAACTGACTTTTTTTCATAAGTTAATTCAGAGTACATATCTCTCACTACTGCAGAAATTTCTTTCACATCACTATCTTCTTTAACTGGAAAAAGTCTATTAAGTCTATTTTTATGTTAAGTGTGTTACCTTTGCACATAAACAGTTTTTTGCCTCTCCTGAAAAATTTAGTATTTTGAGTTGTGACCCTTTTGTATTTAGGGTGCGATATATATAGATATAGATGTATGTATAGATATAGATGTATGTATACATATAGATGTATGTATACATATAGATGTATGTATACATATAGATGTATGTATACATATAGATGTATGTATACATATAGATGTATGTATACATATAGATGTATGTATACATATAGATGTATGTATACATATAGATGTATGTATACATATAGATGTATGTATACATATAGATGTATGTATACATATAGATGTATGTATACATATAGATGTATGTATACATATAGATGTATGTATACATATAGATGTATAGATATAGATTGAGGCCAGCCTAGACACATCATGTTGTTTACATGGCTTATTTTTTCATACATATCTAAATATCAAATGAAAAAAATAAAGTTAATATTATTGTTTACGTATTAGTCTGAATTTCGTGGCTTCTCTTGCTCATTCATCTATTTATAGAAACGTACAAAATAAGTTGCCATAGTTTTCGATAGTCAATAGTAACTATGTACTGCAGACTTGTTGTTTAAAAAATTCATTGTAGTATATTCGCGTTGGATAGCTTTTATATGTTTTGTTGTTAATAAAGCCTTAGATTTAGGCTTAGGTAATACGAAAAATGCATTGTACAGTGTGGCATAATCAAAATATTCTGGAAAGAAAGCTGTCATTTGTAAGCTAATGATCCTATTGTGACATTTTAAATTTATCTAATAACAAATTATTTCGGAAAATAAAAAGCGTAAATTTTATAGTAGGTTACCCTGAGGAGATGTTCCTGAATTTAACCTACGTAATCCGATTATTTTCGCTACAATGTATGTCCGTCTGTCAGCGCCTTTTATCTCTGGAACCATAATAGGTAATAATAATAGGGTGTTCCGATAGAGACGTGTTATTCACGTATATGTGTTTATTTCTTGAGCTGTAGGAGGCAAACACTTAAAATTTGCAGACACTAATTAAAACTATGTTCGCTTTATAAACAAGTATACAAAATTGAACCTTTCCGATAGTGACGTGATTTGCATGTATATGGCCTAAGTTTTGAGCGATAATAGGTACAATCTTGAATTTTTTACAAGATGTTAATAATATGACCCCTATAAAAAATAATAAAAATTAATGGGTTTTCCGGCACTGACGTGATTTTAATTTATAACGCCTTATTTTTTGAACCGTATAGGTAGACTCTTAAAATTTTGTACAGACGATGTGCTGCTACGGCCGATGTGACAATTACTAAAAATTAAAGGATGTTCTGACAGTAACATATTTTTCACTTACAGTGACTTATTTTTTTAATCTTAATCTTGATATATTTATAAAAAGGGACTTGCCATGGTCGCTGTAACAAATAATACAATTAAAGGGTGTTCCGACAGTGATATGATTTTTACGTAAATAGCCTTATATTTTATAAACCGTAACAGGTAGAAATTTTTACAGTAGAGATGTTACTGCGGCCGCTATAACAAGTACTAAAAATTTAAGGGTGTCCATTAGTAACATGTTTTTTACGAATATTACCTTATTTTTTGAACCGCAATGGGTAGGCTCCTGTTATTTTATAGCGGCCATGGTAATACATGGTCCTATATGCAATTACTAAAATTTAAAGGGTGTTTCAATAATGATTCAATTTTCGCGAATAATTTAATTTTAAAATTATAGGGTTCCCCATAAGTTATAAAAAAATAACAACTTGAATTTTTACAGTCGTTCTGAACATAGTACGGTACCCTATGTGTGTGAGACTAACTCGCACTTGGCTGATTTATTTTTTACTTGTTGTTGTTCTAGTCTATCTAGAAGAAGACGCTGACAGAAGGGCTGACATTGCTGCGAAAGAAAAAGAGTGTCATTTTTATTTCTGATAAATATTTTTCTATTTACATATATAAAATTTTTGTAAGGATATATACATTTTTAAATATTTTATTTATTGTTACGTATTAAATGCTTTAAGTGTTATTTTTACCTTTTTAACAAATTTTACCAGTTAAATTTAAGATGAGATTAATAGTTTATATATTTTTATTTTATTTATTTCCAATATTTTTGGATTATACCCCCACTGTCCCTTGTAGCATTATACAGTATTATTACGAAATGGCTAAATCCATATTTTTAAATTTATTTAATAATTATTTTTCTTTTAAGAAACCGTTTTTGAAGTTCTTTAATATGACAAATAAAAACCAATTTTAAAGATTTCATTTCATCGAAATCAAAATTGGCTGTATAAAGCACTTTTTTATAAAAAAATTTCAATAAAGGATATTAAAAACATTGTGCTATGAAAATATGCTAAAAAACTTTAATAAATGTAAACAAAAAATATAACTAATATAACTTTAGGCAAGCAACTATAACAAAAAACTAAACAAAAAAAGAAGGTAATCGAAAAATAAGGACAACTTTTGCGTAGTAAAACAATTTAATTTAAAACTTTTTCGACACAAAAACACATGAATACTACGTATGAGCACAAC
This sequence comes from Phasia obesa, assembly GCA_949628195.1. NCBI lineage: Eukaryota > Metazoa > Arthropoda > Insecta > Diptera > Tachinidae > Phasia > Phasia obesa. Next base: position 80,965,765 of record OX451218.1, read on the forward strand.
AAAGACAGCACGTGAATACCCGCAGCATTAATATTCGAATGTTTCCATAAACATAAATACATTAATACCCCAGTAGTTTTAAAGTATTGTTGATGATGTTTCCATGTGGACTAAGTCTCAAATATATACAAATTTTTAAATGAAACTGATTTTAATACAAATGTAAAATTCTTGACTTTTAAAAACAAAAATAACTTTCTACATAAAATATTTGTTGCGAAAATCAAATATAAATATAAAAAAAAATAAACGGTAGGAAATATAAATAAAAATATCTTTGAAAACTATCTGAAATAGATTTCAGCGAAATTTTGTTTTGCCATTCTTTCGACCTAGAAGATTTAACTTACAATTAATTACAATACAAACGCCCAGAATAGTAAATTAAATAATTCAGTTAAGCTACCCCCGGAGGTTCCAATTGTCACTGCATGAATATGGCAAATGCTTTGATGCGGTTCACTCGGGGAATATAGGGGCACCAGACGCTAGGGTTCCTAGAGCCTAAATCTGGAAGAAAAGGTCTGTGTGTTAAAACATACGGGTCCTCTTCGAGGCCCGACCAGTGCCCAAAGGACTGATACCACGGGAATCGGTGGCCCCACAGAGAGCCTATCCTCTCTGTGACCGGTTATTGGTGAGGTCCCCTTCGGGGGTACATGTGGTTTAAGATCGATTTATGTAGGTAAGGTGCAAGGTCGATCAAGTGTGCTGTTGAACTCTCAACAGAAGGAGTTTGGATAGTCTCCAAACTCCTAAGCAAGAGGTTATAATGTGGATCTAGGCTTGCCTTGGAAAGACTTGCCATATTATATAAATTGCTACTCATTGTGACTGTATCACACACAAAAAGCGATTGGTGGCAATCGTAAAGTGTTGTTATACTACACAATGGGGGCGTTAGTCTACGCCTAAGTTTCACTCGGTGGTTAGGCCGAGTAGGCAGGTACTCACGTTAATCTTGTTCCACAAAAAAAAAAATCAGTTAAGGGCGAGTCAGACTCACACACGTAGGGTTTCGTTCAGTTTAACTTTAAAAATACAAGTTGTTAATTTTTTCACGTCTTATGGGGCACCCTTTAATTTTTAATTGTTTTTTATACTAGAAATTAGTACTAAATACCCTGTGTAAATGTCAAGTGTCTGACTTTAACGTTTAGAAGAGATTATTTTTATTAATTCGTTTTTTTGTTACTTGTTGTTGCAAAAGATATTGTAAAATATAATATGTGTAAATTTGAAGTGTCAGCCTATCACTGTTCAAATATAAGGTTATACATGTATAAAAAATAGTGTCATCATCGAAACATCCTTTAATTTTTGGGTTTCATATTTGTTCTTGCTATATTTATGTAGTAGATTTAAAATGTCTACCGGTTCCGGTTCAAAAATTGGGTGACAAACGTGTGTAAATATTTGCCTCTTCTGCAAAACTGTTTAATTTTTATTTTTTTATACCGTTCTCCACAGGTGTAAAGGGTATATATAAGCTTCTCATTTCGTGTTTAATTTCTATAATACTCATTTTTGACCCCATAAAGTATACATATATATTCTGGATCCTTATACATAGAGATGTTGATTAAGCGATGTCCGTCTGTTCTTCTATTCGTCTGTCCGTGTCCGGGTAGTATTGTCATTTTTCAAGTCACCAGAAGAGAAACAAAAAATTTAAGCACACCAATCTATCAGGCATAGTGTCGAAAATTTTGGAATTGCAATTCGGCAACATCGGATCATTCCCTTGGAGGCTGCTTCCAAAAACCATATCCATCTATATTTTTCAAATTTTTTCATTTTTTTCGGCTTTAAGATCGCGACAGGTAGATCGCAATGAGTGCATCCAGATGTCGGGGGAACAATAACCTTCTGCGAGTGGCTATTTTGGTTTGTTTTTAGGTTGGTAGGGTTTTTCTGCTTTGGTTTGTATTACAGACCTTTATAGAAAGCAATACACTTAGATATAGCTAATGGACTCACAGGGTGCCCACCAGAGATTAATTTAGTGTACATATTTTATCCTCTATACACACAAAGCTACACAATGGACATCGAAAAAAATACATTAAAAAATGTATGCATGACTCACTTTATAAACAAATAACTCTTGAGTGTTCACTGCTGTGCACTATATCTGAATGTGTACATTGAAGACATTAAAAGCATCGAATTAACTTTATATACGTATGCACATTCGTGGTGAAGATACCATTGATTTTGTTTTGTAACTTCATAAGATTAATATGTGTGTGCGCAGTAAAAGCAAATAGCGTTGCCGTTTTTGTTTATTTGGTTATGCACATGAAGATGACATTGAATTTGTTTTGTAACTTCATAAGATTTATGTGTGTGTGTGCTGTAAAAGCAAATACCGAAAATATTATAGATACCCATTTTAATTTTTATGTCTCTAGTTCTAAAGTTTCAAAAATCACTAATATGGCAACTCCCACCCATGTGATTGCTTGCTAAAGCATATACACAAGATGTACACAAGTACAGTCATAGCCACACATTAATATCAGATGTACATGCCGAAAGAAAGGCAATGTCTTCAATGTATAGAAGGTGTACAGTGTTTTCAAGGTGTCCATTAAAATTTCTTGTACATTTCTACGATCTCTGGTGCCCACTGGTAAACAGGAGCAGTTCAAAGGCACATGGGAGGGGTCAATAAAAGGAAGTTTTTTTTAAGGGTGTTTTTTTTGGGTTAATCTGAACATTCCAACTCAATATTGATTGCAGTAAGGTCCTAAATTTAAATAGAATAATTTTTCAATCAATTTTTTATTAAAAATAAAAATAAAATAATTTTTTTTAAAAATAAAATTTTTTTTTTTATATATTTACAAAAAAAAATTACAAAATATTTTCAAACAATTTTTGCAAAAATTTAAACCCTGATGTAGAGCTTTGGGGATCAGAAGTTATCTTAAAAAGCTAAGAAATAATCGTTAAAATTGAAAATATGAAGTTTTTGTAACATAACTTCTGTTACCATTATAGCCCCACTCTAAAATTGTTATGGTGTACTCAATAAGCCGCATTAAAAAACATTTCGTTACCTTAATATAGGAATGCCCTAACTGGTTTTTTTCGAGTTTTTTTGCATATTGGATATATGATCTTCTAATAAATTTATATAAATAAAAGAAAATTGTTACATTATTAAAACTCTAGGAGAATTTAATAAAAAATTGCGTTAAATAATAATTCGCGAATGCAAAACTATAATTTTTATTAAGTAGTTTTCTTCAACTGTAAAGTATGAAAAATGTTAGTTAGAGCCTTTCTATATTAAGGTATAGATATCTAAATTAAAAAATAAATAAAAATTCTATCTCTAAAATTTAAAAAAAAAACTTTTTTTTATTTGAGTTTATATCGTGCAATGATTAATGCGGCAATTTCTATGGATGTACATATACATTTCTTTACATTTTAAGCTTCAAAATTAAAACTACGAATAAAAAGGCAAAACAAAATTAAAGAATACATGCATATGTGTACGCCTCTCCTCTCGCCTACTAATAAAGGATTGCAGCGCCAAAAAGTGCTTAATGTAATTCGGAACTTTATGAAATCCCCTCTCTAGGGTTTAAAAAACTGCAATTATAATATATTTCACGTGCAACAAAGCGATATTTTCCTACTTTGATCACTATATAGCTGGAAACCGGTAAGAGATAGATATTTTTATTATATTTGGATTCAAGAAATATAAGTAAAAAAAAATTCAATAAAATCTGGAATAATTAATTTGCAAACAATTTTTTTGTTGATTTTGACTAATATAGTTTTTTTTTACATTTTATTTTATTTTCAATATCAATTTAAACTTATTTAAAAACTATAATTAATTTATTAACATTCAAAGCCTAATTCGTCTGTTAGAGTTGTGGAAGTGTTATTAATAAGCCAAGCTAAAATGTGATCCTCCTGAAGAGTCCTGAATCAGTACGTTAACACCACTATTTTCATCACAGCACTAACTAAGACGTTTTTAAACTAAATTGGTATCAATAAATGACTGTTAAATATGGGGAAGATAGTGTATAAATTATTGTTATCCTGTGATGTTATTCCACTAAGTTTATGCAAAACGAGCACGTGTTTATATCAGCCTGTATAACATTGATCTACAAATGAAAGTGACTACAAAGATCTAGTAAAACTATTCATTAGATAATAATAGCCAGAACTGCAGGGGAGTGCATATGAAAATGCACTACGATCTTCTGCTTGTTCATAAATAAATATACTTTTTGTTCCTGTATATGTTGCCAAAAATAAAATCTGTTTTTATATAAATTGCTTTCACTCTGGGGTAATAAGTATAATAGCTTGTGTGTTTTCTTTGTATTTTTCTGTTAATCTTTATATGGATGTGTGTGTTTTTGTTACTACATACATATATGAAAATTGTTAGAAACCATATTTTGTCTGTAGTCAAAAGTTTAAATATATTTTTGGATTACCTCACCGATAAAAGAGCAATGTATCTTTTTACGTGCATTAATAAACTATTTTTACAGAAGTTGTGTTACATATCTATCTACACAAATACAGAGATATTGTTAAGGATATGTTTAGTAAACGAATAATCAATTCATAAAATAAAACTGTAATAAGAAATTGTATCTTCATGATTTATTTACTTAAAAATTTGATTCGGGTTTAATGGATCGTAATGCATTTTGAAAACAACATACCAGTTTTTATAATTTTTGTTTATATCTCAGAGTCCGCGTCAAATAAAAACTTCTTAATGAATTTTAATAAATTATTGTGGGAAGTTACCTTAGTAATTCGGTCAATTTCCTAGCAAGAAATATCGTATAGACTGCATGCAGCGTTACCCTATGAAAATTCGCCCAAAAACAAAAATGTAAAAAATTAAAAATTGCCCGAAAAAAGAAAAATGGAGATTTTGTCCATAAATTGCGAAAAAATAACCAAATAAAAATTAATTATCGCCTATATATTTTATAGTTTTCTTATTAAAAAAAAAATAAAAAATAAAAAATATAATTAGAGACCCATTTCCCGGAATAATCCAGATTATTTTGGGACATTCCAGTGCACTCTCAAATGTTTTGAACATTATTATATAAGTCTTTTTCGTTAGGGTGCAACTACCGATTGGAAGGGTTACAAAAAGTAAGAAATTGTTCCTGGGTCTGAACATTAGCTTTTAGCATTTCTTTAAGAGACTAGTAGCGGTTTGGTGTGCTGCAACTAATCATTGTTGGTGGTTCTAACAGATTTTATGGAGGTTTTTCAACGTTTTTCGTTGCGTTTTTGGTTGTTTATTATTTCTATTTTGAGCTACTTCTTTTTACTTTATCTTTTTAAAGTATAGAATCATGAAACAAATCGATGTCAGGATTTCGACGGATTTATACGTTTTGGGGTCTTCCGACTCCATTTTTTGTGGAGTTTGCACAGGTCATTTGACATATCAAAATGAAATTTAGTATGTGCCTTTGGTATATGGTAGTGAAGAGCTGTATAGTTTTTGGGCATAAGTGGGAGGAGGCAAGGGGTAGTTTCCTTACCCCCAAATTTTGAACGCTCCACAGCTCATACCATATGACCGTATATTAAAGTGAAATTTAGTGTGTACCTTTGGTATATGGAGATGAAGAGTAGTGTGAATTTTGGGCATAATCGGGCAACGGGTAGTTAATTACTCCCAAATTGTGTAAACGCTCTTACAGTTCATACCGTATGACATATCATAATGAATTTCAGTATGTGTCTTTGGTTTATGGAAATGACGAGTGTATAAATTTTGGGCATAATCGGGAAGGGGCAAGGGGTGGTTTACTTAACACCCCTAACCGAAAATAATTAATTTTTCGATTCGAATATAATTCGAACTTATATTCTTTGTGTAATATATCCATAAAAATAGCTGTTTCCATTGGGTATAGTGAAGTTGAGTATAGGCCACTCCGGATTTTTTCGCTTTAAGTAATACAGTAGCTGCTGCTGACCAAAAAATGAAAATACATAAACAAAATAAGTTTTAGCACAGATATTGGTTCGCCTTGGATATTGTTGTAAATTTTAAATACAGGGTGGCTAATAAAAGATGCTATAGATTATAGATTTTTTATAGATTGATCTTTTCTATTGATCAAAAATGGAGTATTGGGACAATGAAACAATAATTTGGATATTGCGCCGCTTTCACATTTTAGAATCCGCAAATTTCGTCCAAAGAAAATATAGGCGCATATTTGACTATAATGAGGCTCTTGAATAATTTTAAGAAGGTCTTATCATCAAGATCCCTCAGTTCACACGCAGGAAACTATCGCTGCTATAGCTGCTGCCATACAATCCAATCCTAGAGTTTTATCAAGGAGCTTATCTGCTCAAATGGGTGTCAGCAGACAGTCACTGCAGATAATTTTTCATTAAGATTTAAACATATTTCCATATTCAATTTTCAATTCAATTTTTAATTTCCAGATTCAAGCAAACAAGCAAACTGATTGCAACAGACTTCCCGATTCGTTTGGAATTTTTCGAGAAGATCATTCAGATGGCTGCAGAGAATGAAAACATCTTGAATTCCATTTTTTGCATGTCTGACGAGGAGCAAAGGCCACTATAAAAAACATTATCTGAATGATGCTTTTAAACGCTGCTTTCTACTAGGAAACCCAAATGCAAAACTTATGCTTGACATCATATCTCAATAGCCAACGAAGTCAGACTACCTATTTAGAAACTATAGATTTATTTTATTTTTTTAGAAAATTACCCCACAATGCAAACATTATCACAGCTATTACGGAACTTCTTGAAAGGACTCACTTATAACCGGCAAAACTTCATGGGTCTCTATAGGCTATCTCCTATTATTTTACGAGTATAGTATGCACCTAGGTCGTTTTAGAAGCTATTATCTTCTAGTTAATCTCGAGAAGCCATTGACATACCCGGAATGGCAATTTATCATGGTGTAGAAATCCCCTTGGGCGGTGACAAAGTATTGAATATGATTTTAGTTAATTAGTTTACATCTATTTAAAATATGGCATTTAAAAACACTTCTTATCATACCACCATATTTGATATCGCCATGCTTGCCGCCAAATAATTTTATTGAAAATTTCCATTTTCAGCAGTTTTATTTTTCTTTGTCGACACATATGTTTATATATAATATTTTCAATAGTTTCTATTGTGTTTTTAGTTTTTTTTCTAATTTGTATGTAAACTAAGTCTGCCTGTTGTTTTAAATTTTCATAAGGTTTTTTCATGGCAAAACAGTGTAGGAGTATATCTAAAGTGGCAAACAGTCTGCAGTATGGTTAGCTGTGGAAAATACGAAAAACTGTTGCTTTTATAACAAACGTGTCATTGTCCTAATGGGGGATTTACACTTAAGCACCACAACTCCCTTAGTAGAATTCTGCTTCAACACTCACACACATACATACACACACATAGCCACACTCATATACAAACACACACAAGTAAAACTTAAACACTTAACGAATAGAGATAAAATAAGTAAATTCAAAACTTTTTCTAATCAAGGCAAAAACCCTCTACGTTGCTTGCTTCCTTTTTCATTTGTACTCGTATGTGAACATAGTTTTCGAAAACTAAAATAGTTAAATGGAAGACTATAGTTTCAAGACGTATGCATGTGTAAGTATGTATGCATTTAAATGAGTGTTAGTATGTTAGGGTGTGTTTGTGTTTTTTGTATTTAATAGATAGAAGAAGCAAAAATTTATTACATATTTTAAAATTGTAAATTTATGCATAAGTTTTGGTGACAATTAGCTTTGTTTGCAAGCAAACAAGCAAATTATCATCATCACGGTGATTAAAATAATGGATTTTAAATGAAGAGTAAACAGTGTTGATAGAATTAATATTAGTTTTATTGGAAATGGACATTTGTACTTGTACGTATACTTATGTGTTTTGTAAATTAGTAAATTAATTATGTGTTTTTGTAGATATTTGCAATATTTAAGTTGCAAATTAACATTCGCTTGTAATTATGTTTTTAATTAGGTGTGTTTAATTAACACAAAAAACGTAGCGTTAAAAATTAGTTAAATCAAATAAAATGAAAAATATATATAATTAAATAAAAATAAAGTAATGTGGTATTTAATCAAAACCTATCGAAATAAGTAAAAGTTACAATGTTGTGGCTTTAACCTTCCTGACTCTTTTCATTTTTGTGCGACACATTCACATTTCTCGGTCTCTCAGACCGATTTCAAGTATTTCTCGGTATCTCAAAACTATTCTAAAGTTTTCAAAACCTGTGCAGTGGTCATATTTAACAAACTAATCTGAAATACCGGAAGTAAGAAAAAAAAAATAAGTTTTTTTAGCTCACACCATCAATTTATATTTCATCACAATAATTTGGCCTTTTTGATCCTAGACCTCATATAAAAATAAAAAAAAAAAATCCTTTCACAAAACACAACATTTATAAAATGTTGTTTTTCTATTAACATATGTTTTAGAAGTAAACAAAAACATAAAATGAATTCAAGAAAAAACAGGAACACTAAAAAAAATTAATTTTAAAATGCTTAAAACATATGCCTCATTATGAGGTTAGTCTTTGTAAATTTCAATCAGTCGTTAGAGCTTGTGGCTCGATCCTGTAAATCTTCAACATCACTTTTCTCTGAGTCTTCTTGTTCAGTATCAGTGTTTGCTTCATACACATCAATATTAGCTTCGTATTCAGTACCACTTTTCACATCAGAATCTAGATCTGAATCGATTTCATTCAGAATAGCTCTTATGCGCTCAATATATGCCATATCCAACGAAAATCTCACGATAATTAACTTTGAACATAATTCTTTTATTAAATCATATAAACTGATCTCTAATTGTCCATTTTCATCTAAAAATTTCCAATTTAGCAAAACCAGCTTACCTGTCGAAAATGTGACACTTAACTATAAGTCGATCTCACAGACCGTCTGATGAGCAGTCACCGGTACAACTCAAACGCACTTGTTACACTAAACGTTGTATAATGAGAAATAATGAAGATACTGAGAGAATGATGGTGTTGCAATTTTTTGTTTTCGTGAAATTAACACAAAAGTGATTCATCGGTCTCACAGACCGACGAAATGGTCAGGAAGGTTAATTTCAATGTTATAAATTTCAATCATTATGTAAAAAATCATTAAAAAATATCTTTTTAAATTTATTTTTAGTTCATTTTTTATTTTTATATTCAAAATTAAAAAAAAAAAAAAACTAAAATTTGACAAACTTTTTTATTTATAAATTTTTGCAAGTTTTTATTTTTATTTGAAATTTTTTATGTATATAATTTTCCCGACATTTTTTATAATAGATATGTATTGTTTTTATAAAATTTTACAGCTGTTCTGGTCCTTCAAATTTTAATGTAAAAAATTTTGATTTCATTTGAAAGCCGACGCACAGTGCTTTGTTACATAGACAAAAATACAAAAAATAACTATATTTTGTGTTGTAACGAAAGTTATACTGTTCGACAACTAACATCATAATTTGAACCCATGTTAAAGAATTTTTAAGTTTTAGCTTCAATTGACGGCACCAGAGGGCGCAAAATTCAGATTATTTTTAATTATTAAAAATAAATCTTAGTTTTGACTCTTTCTTAAAAACAGCTGCACACGATTAAGTTTTGGAAGTATAAGATCGAAGTTTGGTTTTTCTGGTAGCCAACATTATTAGCGATAATAAGTTATTACAAGGTTTTGCAAATATTTTGTTAAAGTCACTTCTTATTGCACGTAAAACGTCAAATTCAAATTGAAATTGAAATAACTTTTTTAAGTTCGATGGAATATTAAACAAAAAAAAAAATATGGTTTTTTCCTGTTATTGCTAACTTGTTGCGTTTTCTAAAATCAGGATCAGAAAGATTTAAGAAAATCTTGCCGCCACTTTGAAAAAAATTAAATTTGTTTAAAGTCCATTTTTTTAATTTTGACTCGAAATTCTCTACTTTTTACAGGTTTTTAATGAAAAAAACCTCAAACCTCGCTAAATATAAGTTTAATTTTTTTATAATTAGTTTTTTATTGTTTTTTTATTGTTTCACAAAAATAATCGGTAAAATTTTATTTTCTGCAACAAGAACTAAAAATTGTATTTATATAATAGCTTAGTATATTTCCTATAAAATACATATAAATTTTAATATATAAAGTTTGTTTATAATATTTTTTTAATTGTTTAAAGATCGCAATTATTTTAATTCAACCTTAAAAATTGACAAAATTTTCTTGAACATTACAAAAAAAGGAAAAATATGGTATTCTGGTTTTTTCCGGTTTTTGTACTCTTATAATCCGCCTAATTATGTATGTCGTAATCACGCCGAATCTTTGTAGTTTTTTAAATATGGTATTACCCATGTCGTTTGTGAGACTGAAGTACGACACTGTCGAATTCTATTACAAATTGTGGTATTTTGTATGCCGTTTTTTATTGTGAAATTCGAGAAAAACAGTCGTAGTGTATTCTGCTGTTGACAACGTCTAATTATTAAATTTTTTTTATCAAACTAAACAGAAAATGGATGTAAAAACGTAAGAGAATTTTCCTCGGTAATATTTATTAAATATTTAACAAAATTATAATTATAACATCTCTTTTTACTTATTGAAGACTGAAAAAAAATAACACCAAAGCAATTTGAAAGCCTTGTTCATTTTATGACACAAAATCCACACCTTGCTAAAGGGTACCACAAGAACCAAGACAAAGTTTTAATTAAGGAGCAATGGAACACAATTAAAGAAAAGTTGAACAGCAATGGTCTGCCCTCACGCGACTCCGAGAGATGGATGAAAATCTGGGATGACATAAAAATAAGTGTTAAAAAGAAGCTGTATTCAATAAGCAACAAAATTGTGGAACTTGAGGTGGTCCCTTTACACAAAAAGCTTTAACAGCCCTAGATGAGGCAGTGTAGGGATTATTACAGCTTGATTCCATAATTAATCCAGAACTTACGTATTCAAAACGCGACATATAGCCGTGGAAACACACGATAGCTTAGAAGCCAATGATGAGGATGGAAATAGTAACAGTTCAGGAGACAATACAATTTTAGAACAATCTAGAAAGGAAACAGAAAAACAAAAAGACATTCTAAAGCATCGGAAAACCAATCACTCTCACAACAACAGCTTAAAAATCCAAAGTGATTTATCCACAGCAAACTTAAGTGGAACTTGTAAGATCGAATTTTTTAGACCGGCGTCTTAGTTGTCTCCGTAAACTTATAAGTTCCTGGCTCCTGTCATGTTCTTCTTCACCAGAAGATGCAAAATGTGCAACACTTAACACTTAACATTTATATTAATAATTATTAATTTTATTTATTAAAAAACAAATAACAAATAAAAATTATTGAATTTGATGTTTCTTCTATCAGCTGATCTGTTTTTGTAAATGAATGAGCGCGTCTAATCTACTACAAAAACACTCACGTCGAAAGTTTTACATAATGCCCATAAAATGTAAATTCGGCTTCGACTACGACAGTTGTCACAATTCGACTACGATATACGTAATTAGGGGGAATGTCTTCTATTGATCGGTAATAAACAATTTATAAAATTCGAACCGGAACTTCGAAAAAAAAAATCAAATAAAAAAATTATATTTTTCCTTTTTTGTAATATAATCACAATACCATTTTTAGTCAATTATAGAGATAATTTTCTGTATATAAATTCTTAAATAAAACAGAATGATTAAAAAATTTCATTGGGGTCAATATTAAATATTAATGCTCTTATTCATTAAAAATAAAATTGACTTGAAGTACTGTACTCTGAGGTGAGTACAAATGAGTGTCTGTGGTCTAGTAAATCTAACAAATTAATCCACGGAATTGATGTAATATATTAATTTGCCATTAGGTAGATATGATTTAGAACACCTTCCAGAAATTCAAATAGTAATAATCAATAAAAAACATTTTAATCTAAATGCTTTTGTTTTCTAAGTGTTTTAAATAAATTGTTATTGTTTTAAATAAAATTTATTGTTACTAGTGTAAATTATTTATTATCTATACACAATGTGTATTACACATAATAAAACTATGAATTTCTGCCTGTCTGTCTGTCTGTGTTCGCATCACGTAAAAACTACTTGATAAATTTTAATAAATTTTTTTGGAAAGGTATCGTAGTATCGTAGATCAAATATAGGATCTTCTTTTCCCGTAAATATATCCCATTACCCAGAACGAGAGAGAACAAATAGTGAAAAGTCTACAATTTTAACGATTCAATGGTACTACAAACTTGGCAGAAACTTTTTTTGTCAGCGGGTAATTTAAAACACTATAGCCTATGTTGCTGAATAAATATCAGGAATGGTTACCTCAAGCTTAAGAATAAATATTTGTGGAAATTAGCAAAAAACAATTTTATTTAAAAATTCACATAATTTAATAAAAATAAATTAATTATTCTCAGATAAATTAAATACTATAAAGTAATATATTACAAAAATGACTTTTACAAATATTCTTCTCTTAAAAAATTACATTTTAGAATCTTCATAGTCAAGTTTATGTTTTTGGACATTCGCTGGCTATATAAGTTGCATTTGCTAAACAAAAGTACGGGAAAACTTAAAAAAATTGAATTTTTTAGAGGTAGGACTAGTTCTTCTAAAGGGAACTTTTTATAGCTTTAACAGCCTGTGACCATATCTAGGGGCGATGAATAAATTTTCAGAGTCAAAATAAGCGGTTTCGTGGGGATTTTCCAACATCTTCAGGGATAACTTTTTTATTGAAATCTGGTAACATTAAATAAAACAAAAACTTCACACCCCGTCTTCAGTAGCCATAAATTTGAACATAACACTAACATGACACCGGTAGAGCGGCGGAGTTAATTTGTGCATGTTGTTATATGAGGAGAATACGATTTTATGTCATTTTCTGTTTGAATGCCTTTTGGACAGCAGATTTTTACGTATCTTTGTTTCTGGTTATTAGTCAGGATCTTTGGAGAGTATTATGGTGGCTGTGATTTGTACCTACACCGCAAGAAGACCGATTTCTGGTCTGTTGTGATGTTGCACTACTTCTACAGAGGCACCGGTTTAGTGTTAGGAGTTTAGATAATCTCCAACTCCTAAACAACGGGTATGAGCACGTATAGTGCTGGCATTTTTTACTACTTTTAATTACTCGATACTACTCAGTACTTATGTATCTATTGGGTACCCTATAGTACTCAATACAAACGACTGCGGTTATATTCGACTAAGAAAACCGGAGAGATGAATACTAAATGACAACATCAACTACGAAAATAAATCACTTAATTAAAATAATGGATATATTAAGTATGTACTAGCTGTGCCCGCCATGTCGTGGGCATCCTGACCATATTTTGCTGGATTTTGTTTTGAAAGTATTCGACACAATTGTAAGATCCTTACTTTTATAAGTAAAAATCTTACCTATAAAAGAAAAATGCAACATAACTAAGAAGAAACTAACAATAACAGAATTTTATAGCCACACTCAAGTCGTAGTATTTTTACCAAATTTTAAAAATTACCGCTAAATAACAAAAATAATGTAATCACATAATTAGGTTAGGTTGCACGGGTCGCCGGCTACGCAAAAGGGGAAAAGCCGACTAACCTTGGGTCCCTTAGGTCCCGTTGTGACGCCCGAAAGAGGGATGAGCAGGATAGATACCTACCGATCCCCACTTTAGGTTTGGGGCAAAAACCAACCGGAGAGCCGAATAAATGAGTTTATCCTGTTAATATCGCAGCCCGATAGGTCTGTGAGGTCTTGTAATATCGAGCTGCCTAGCAGCGCCGCCCTTTCCATAGATAGGGCCGGACAGTGACAGAGGAGGTGTTTCACTGTTTCCTCTTCCTCCTCATCCTGACAACTTCTACAGAAGTCATTATGCGGTAGATTCAATCTCCTAGCGTGTGCACCTGTAATGCAATGCCCTGTCAGCACAGCCACTAATGTGCCTATTTGACCTCGAGGGGTTCTCAGCAGGATTGCAGTACGTTTGCAGTCATACTGAGGCCATAGAAGCCTCGAGGTCGTGCAGGTGGGCTCGTTCGACCATCTGGTCTGCGCAGCCCCCAGTAATTCCTGCTGTATGTTATCCTTACAGCAATTTAGCGGAACACCGACTAGTTGATCTATCTCCTGGTCCCTAAGGTAGGTTCCAGATCTAGCCAGTTCGTCCGCAGTTTCATTTCCGGGCACTCCCGCGTGCCCTGGCACCCAAAAGAGTTCCAGGTTGGAATGTCTCGCCATCTCATCTAGAGATGTCCGGCATTCACGAACCAAACTGGACGTAGTATAAACGCCCGATAAGGAATTTATCGCAGCCTTGCTATCAGTACGGAACTGGATATCTTTACCATATATCCTGTGATACCTTAGCCAATTTGCCGCTCTTTTTATGGCAGAAATTTCAGCCTGAATAGTGCTGCAATGATTTTGTAGCCTAAAACTCATCCTTATTTGAAAGTAAGGAATGAAAACGCCTCCCCCCACTCCAATGTCCGTTTTAGATCCATCTGTGTAAACCTCAAGCACGTTTTCTTGATGACTTTCATGTGTCATCATGGATGACGTGCCTGAAGTTGATACTTCGAACCTTCTGGTCGGCATGGCTGAGGGTGCACAATAATCAATATTTTCCGGGATGGTCGATATGCGCACACATCCCAAAATAGTCGCATGGCCGAAATTCTTCGATTTCCATGTCCCAGCTGCACTAAGTCTTACTGCCGAGTTCAGGGCCAGCTGTTTGGCCATTAGATCGGCTGGCAGCCAGTGCAGCATTGTAAACAAAGCCTTTGATGGCGTCGTGCGTAAGGCACTTGTGATCATCAAGGCTGAAGTGCGTAGTACTTTGTTGACTATACTACAGTATGTAGGCTTGCCTAGTGCAGGCCACCATACTAGCGCTCCAAACATTAGTATGGGCTTTATCACAGTATTGAAGAGCCAGTAGGCATTTCCGGGGCTAATGCCCCAGTTTTTACCTATGGCTTTCTTACAGGTATATATGGCTATTAAAGCCTTGTTTGCCCTAAATTGTACATTAGGGTTCCATGACAGTTTGTAATCTAGAATAACACCCAGATATTTCGCACTGTCAGACAGTTTAAGCTCCATTCCGTTAAGGTGTGGTAGCGAAAATGTGGGAATCTTGTTTCTTCTAGTGAATAATACAAGATCCGTTTTCTGCGCATTAACACTTAGACCACCTTCGGTGCTCCACCTACTAATTTGTCTAAGCGCTGTTTGCAGACGTTGCGATATAGTGTCCAGGTGTTTGCCTGACACAGCTACTGCAACGTCATCCGCATATGCCACGGTTGTGAACATCATAGAGTCCAGTACCGTAAGCAATGAATTTATGGCGAGGTCCCAAAGAAGAGGTGATAGCACCCCTCCCTGTGGTGTCCCTCGTCTGGCTATCCTACAGACAGTAGCCCGCCCCATATTGGATATGATGACCCTATAGGTCAGTAAATTCCTAATGAAGCTAATAATCGACTGATTAACATCCAGTCTCTCCAGAGCCCTAATTATGGCCTCCGGTTTCACGTTGTTGAACGCCCCCTCTATATCAAGGAACGCCACCAATGCATATTCCTTATGCTCTAGAGATTTTTCAATACATCCTACGAGCATATGCAGTGCCGTCTCAACCGATTTACCCTTGGTATATGCGTGTTGAGATGTTGAGAGTCGGTTTGGATTAATTGTTGTTCTCATATGGAGATCAATTATCCGTTCCAATGTTTTCAGAAGGAAGGATGACAGACTGATAGGTCTAAAATCCTTCGGTGAGGTGTGCGACGTTTTTCCTCCTTTCGGGATAAAAACAACGGAGCACCTAGTCCACAGTTCCGGAATATACGCCCATGACAGACATGCTGTGTATATTCCGGTTAACCATGGTATTACAAGATCCGCATTATGCTGCAGGTCAGCAGGTATAATGCCATCAGGACCCGGAGATTTGAACGGGTCGAAGCTCTTTATAGCCCACAAAAGTCCTTCCCTGCTAATAGGGATTGAATTTTGCGGGTGGCAGTCTAAGCAGGTTAGGTGTTCCCCTATTAGAGGAATACAACCAGGGAAGTGCGTGTCCATGAGTACCTCAAGGGTCTCACGTCCACTGGTAGTCCAGTTACCACATGGTTTCTTAATGAAACTTGGTACAACTTGCGACACTGATAAGATTTTTCGAAGTCGGCTCGTCTCAGAAGCCCCTTCTACGCTGCTACAGAAGGATTCCCATGACGCTTTCTTCGCATTTCTTATCAGATTTTTAAATCTATTAACTGAGGCCTTATATGCTGACCAGTTACCTAGTCTTTTTGCCTCATTGAAAAGTTTGCGGGAGGTTTTTCTAGCTTCCGCAATTTCGGAGTTCCACCAGGGTGGTTTGCTCCTGCCACGGCAGATGTTTACTCTGCAAGATTCCGACGTCGCTAGTTCGAATGCATTTGTTAGGGCACCGACTGCGACATCAATACCCTGCCTATCATTGATAACAGGAGGGTTTGAAAGAAAGTCTGAGAGAAAAGATCGCTGTTGCTCCCAGTTTGTTTTCCTTCTGTTACGCCGGGGTGTAACCCCATTACCCTGAATACCTATCTTAAATTCAATATACCTATGATCAGAGAAGGAGCAGTCATTTGAGACCCTCCACGAACTGATCAAATCTGAGTGCCTAGTGTCTACTAGCGTTATATCAAGTACCTCCCTTCTATTTGTCACAACAAAAGTAGGTTCTGAACCAACGTTAACTACGTCTAATTTACTACAAAGGATAAAGTCAAGTAAAAACTCACCCCTTGTGTTGCAGTCGGAGCTTCCCCATACGACATGATGAGTGTTGGCGTCTGCTCCAATGATTACCGGCAAACCCAATCTATTTGCCATTTCCACAATGCTGCGAACTTTAGGTGGTGGTGCTTCGCTATCATACGCCATATAGCTGGAGACAATTATAATTGTTTTGTTACCTGTCTCCCATGCGGCTGCAACCGTATCTTCATCACTGAAATCAGACAGAATGAAGATATTCAAATCGCTTTTAGCCACTATACACGCTCTGATCTTACCTTGACCATTCGTGTGCAGTAGCTTAAAGCGTTTTGCACCGAGCCCGCAAACCCTGCCTTGGTGTAGCCAGGGTTCTTGGGCTAGGACAAGCTCCTCCCCTCTCTCAGCCAGGCGGAGGAGCAGTGCAGCCGAAGCTGCTTTAGAGTGATGAAGATTGACTTGCGTCACCTTCACCATCTCTTGTGGCGGGTACAATTGTGACGTTGACGTCCTCTTGATCAGAGTCCAAGAGGGCGTCCTCGTCAACTGCCTCGTCCATCCTCTCAAAGAACTCACCCACAAACTCAGAGTTTGAGAGTGCGTCCTCATGAGAGCTTAGACTAGCAGTCTCATCGTCTGCCACGTCCGGAGATGGATCATCATCTCCCTGGGTCTGGTGATCCCTGTCGTCACCTCGGTAGACACGTAGGGTGATCGTCTCAAAACCATAGAAGATCCTCCCACGTCTCTCTCGAAGCGGCGCCAGAGATTCCCGATTCAGCATGACGGTGATCCGTCTGGATGAACCTTCAGGTTCGGAAATCTTGGCTACCTTCCAGTCATTGGTTGGTAGTTCAGGATTTCCTATCTGAATGAGATCCATAATCTCCTGAGCTAAGAATGGCTCTTCGGGAATTCGTGCCATGGCCCTAGGTCGGCGGGGTATCTCTTCAAGAGAAACTACGTCGAGCCTAGCGCCTTCCCAAAGACCCTCCAAAAGAGCGAAAGCCAGCTTCAGAAGCGTGGCTGATCGCTCGTTTGAACAGGCCATGAGTTTAACACGCCCTCTGAACCATCCTGCATCTTCGCATTGAGGAGAGGGCCCTGGATTGTCTTTAAGGACTCTCCAGAACACTTTCATCAACTGCTTACGAACCACCTCCCAGTTTGCATGAGAGATGGAGCTGTCCGCATCGTTGCGGTCGATGACAGCACGTACGAGGTTACCTTTGGCGACCTCGCTGAAACTCCTGTCCATCGACTTGTGCTTCGGACGCTTGGTGTCGGGCTGCTGACTTTTCGCATGCGTCTCCTCCTCCGACCTCTGACGCTTGGGTGCGTCAGTGGACGAAGGTAGAGGTGCATGCGGTTTAGCCAGAGTGGATTTAGCCCATTGCAGAGAGGTTGATTCCTCCTTAGTGAGCGACTCAGCTGGCTTCTTGCCAAGTTGGCCGACGCATTTTTCGGCTGCTCGCCGTTTCAAAAAGGCCCTTCTGGCAGGTGGGACGTGCCGTGTTGGTCTATTTTTGTTGCCTTGTGTGGCAGGGAGCACAGCTTTGGAACCCGAAGACGTGTTCGCAGTTCCTCCACTGGCGGGGGGAGGTGAGACAGTGGAACCCGAAATCTTGTTCGCAGTTCCTCTGCTCACAGCCGGCACTGGGGCAGCTGTAGCTGATGTGCTTGCAGCGCCCGAGACAGGGGTTTTAGCCTTAACGGCACGGACCTTGGCAGCTTTTGAGGTGCTTGGTTTAATGTTCAGAGGCACCTCGCTGTCTTTTGTGGCACTTTTAGTTAGTGCATTCTTTGTGCATTTGGATGGTTCTGGTTGCCCAGAGCCTCCTCCTGCGTTTTGTGTGACACCAGTAGTTTGCAGATTAGCCTGGCCTGGCGTTCCAACCGGACTAACCTGGATCTCAGTAGTAGTCGATTCACCGCGTCCTGAAATCGACGAAGCGGGAATAGGTTCTCCGGAGATTGTTAAGCCCCCGACCGGATACATGGGGCGTGGTTTTTCTTTCATTTGGGATAGGGGGGGTTTGCATTTTATACATACTGCCATGTAGTTTTAACAATTGCCTGACGGGGAGTCAGACAGACCACCAAGCCGCCCAATATGGGACACAGACGCCGGTGGGATTATGGACAGTGGACAGTAAAAACGGACGTACCCTGACAGAGTGTCCAGTCTCAATGAAAGGAGAAACGCTCCGTGCAGGGTAACTGATAGCCGCCCCATAGGGTAAACAGACGCTATCAGACACTGAGGGGGAGGGTAATTCTTAGTTTGTACCTGTCATGAGCCCGTCTGGCATGGGTGGCCCTACCAGCATGGCCTCATGGCATGCACTAAGCCTCTGCATAGCGACAAGATGACTACCCATCGCAGAGGAGATGACTACCCATCGCAGAGGGATGACTACCCATCGCAGAGGTATCACATAATTACTTAAGTATGTATTTCACAAAATAACCATATTATACAACACGTACTCCACTTTCTCTTGAAAATAAAATATTTTTGAGTAAAAAAAATATCCTATATTGGGAAAAGGATATTTAGGTGTCTACTTACATAATTTTGTTAAAATCCATCCGGTAGTTGTTACGTGATGCAAACACAAATGAAAAGCAGACAGATAGACGGACGGAAATGAGTTACTATTTTATTATATGTATAGATATAGATAATTTAAATTTAAGATGTGAACAGTTATTGTCAGTTCACAAATTTTACATAAGAGTAACAAAAGTAACCAGCCACTACTTTGCTAATAAAACCTTAACAATTGAAATCCAATATCATTATTTTAACTCAACGTAAAAACACAACTCCTTCATCTTGGCAGAAAATGGACTTTAAAATTAAAAGAAAATAACTAAAGGGTAAAACAAACAAGTAAACAGAAATCATTAAATAAATATTAAAATGAATGAAAAAAAAAACTTTATTTTGTAGCTTTTTCATTTAGCCAAAAATATCTTGAAGTAAAGGCAACATTAAGGACACTCTAAAGACTATGGAATATTTTTTCTTTATATTTGGTTCTTCCATTTCTCATTTGTTTCTCTTTATTGTCGATGATGATAATGGGGTTACTTTGCCAAGAAAATGGAACAAAAACAAAAAAATAATAAAAAGCGCATAAGAAATGATTTACCATTGATTGCCAAAGGCATTGTTGTCTAATAATTTTATTCTGTTTTTTTATTTTTTTTCTGCTGAATGCTGTGTCGCATTCAAATGACAATTTAGGGAAATGAGCCTAAAGTAGAAGACGAGAGTTTGCAACAATCATTTTAATATTTTTATTTGTTTTTCGTTGATAAAATATCCGCAAATGTTTGTCTATCAGAAAGTAAGTACTTTGCAATGAGTCTATAAAATAAAAACAGAAAAATAAATAAAACGTAAACGAATTAAATTAATAGTAGAATATAAAATGTGCACAAAATATGGAAATTAATTAAGACATTTTTAAAACATTAAAAGTAAAGAGCTGAAATCAAATTAGTTTAATGATTATAGTATCATTGTATATACAAGCAGGTATTTTCATTGTATATTTAAAGCATATTGCGAGTACAGACATATTTTTTGCAATTACGTATCACTGTACAATATCTATACATCTATAAATATAATAAAATAGTATCTCATTTCCGTCTGTCTGTTAATATGTCTGTCTGCTTTTCATTTGTGTTCGCATCACGTAAAAACTACTGGATGGTTTTTAACAGAATTTTGTGAGGAGGTACCTTAACATCCTGATTACAATATAGCATACTTTTATCTCATTTCCCGGAGAAAGTGGGGAAGAAGCTGTGAAGAAACGCAATTTCCGGTTTAAAAGTACTGAAATTTTCGGTTTATTTTAAACACTATTGCGCATCATTAGGCGCCAATTAAATAAAACTTATATTTAATTTGTATTTTTAGTTTGTTTAATTAAATTGTTTTTTAAATATTTTAAACACCTTTTACAATAATTTTTTTACAATAATTTTTAAAATTTTATATAAATTTTAGAATTGTATCCAAGGCTGGGTACCTTTATGTTAAGAAAATATGTATATGGATGGATTTTAACAAAACTTTGTGAGGACGTACTTTAGTATCCTGATTGCAATATAGGATACTTATTTCCGCAAAAATATCTTATTTCCAAGAGATAATAAAGAGAAAAAGCAGTAAAAGTACGCCGACTTTTTTTTACCGCTTTAAAGGTACTGCATATTTTAAGGCATCTTTTATTTTTGAAAGCGGGATATTTTAAATACGGTTGCGCAACAGATGGCGTTGTTTTTACATAATGACAAAATATTACTTGCTTACTGCCAAATAGCCAGTTGAATAAAATTTCTGTTTGATTTGTATTTTTAACCGACTTCAAAAAAAGAAGGAGGTTATCAATTCGTCTGAATGTTGCTTTTTTTATGTTTGTGCCCGCAGAACTCAGTCATTTCTGAACCGATTTTAAAAATTTTTGCTTTAGTAAAAAGGAAATGCTTACAGATTGATCCCATTTTAAAAGAAGTTCAGAATTTTGAAAATTAAAGGGTGTCCCCAAACAACATACGTGTTTTTTACGTGTATTATGATCCGTAAAGGACACCCTTTTAAAATTTTAAATAACTGCATATCACTATTGATGTTAATAACAAAAATTAATAAAAAAATAAACTTAAAAATTAAAGGGTGTCCCCATATGTGACGTCAATTTAAATATATGAACCGTTAGAACCATTGTAGACAATCACTTGAAAATTGGACAGAATGTCCAATATTTATAATCAGAAATTAAATATTTATAATTACAAGTTAAAGGGTATTCCAATTGTTGACGTAATTTGATGTATATTGCCAAACTTTTGAACCGTAACAGAGAGACGGTTGAAATTTACAAAGAACCTGTATATCTAAGTCTTTTATAACATCAAGTATATAATTTAAATTTGGAAACTAAAGGGTGTCTCCATAATTTTACCTATCTAGCCCTATCTTTTGAACCGTTATAGACAAACACTTGAAAATTAGACACAATCTCCACTTGTATGTCCCGCATAATAACATTTATAAATAATTAAAATTTTAAAGGGTGTCTCAATAGTTGATGTAAATTGATGTATATGGCCAAACTTTTAAACCGTTTTAGACAGACATTTGAAATTAACAAAGAATCTGTCCTTTAAAATAAGTGTTTAATTTAAAATTGTACATTAAAGGGTGTCCCCTAGGTGATATTGTTTAAGCTATATGGCCATATCTTTGGAACCGTTACTTTTTATTACTGTGCCAGTAATAATAACTGTAAAAAAATAAAGGGTGTCCTCATATCTGACGTAATTTGTCCTTATGGATAGACATTTAAATGTACAGAACGTATTACTTGTCCGTTAGGGCAACAAGTATAGAAGTATTTGAATTGAGTACTATTTTTACAGATTACTTCCTTTTAAATTTTTAAGTTAGAATTGATGCACATATATTTGTTTTGTAGTCGGTTTTTTTGCCAGAATTATTACTTTGTGGAATTACAATGTTATTAAAATATTTTAAACACATTTTACATAGGTTTACAATAATTTTTAGAAGTTTTTGTAAATTTTAGAATTTTATCCAGGGATGGTTATCTTTATATAAATTAAATACATAAAACATAACTGTAAGCACTATAAAAGTAAGTCTTACAATTGGTGTGGAATACTTTCAAAGCAAAAACGAGCAAAATATTGTCAGGACGCCCGTGACGTGAATTGTGGATTGTCAGCATAATATTTTCGTTGTCTCTTTCAGCACCACTTTTTCTAACTGTTTTGCATACAATGTTTTAGGGTATAGACTCGAAATTGAAAAGTTTGCACTACATTCAGGGTTACTGACGCACAGTAAACTGCCTAGTGGAAAAACTTTAGAATTTATCAATTTATCAAGCTAAGACTTCCACCATTCCAGACGTGGTTTGGGTTTTCCTGTGCGTTACACCTATAAAAAGTTACACGGCTTTAAAATCGAATTATTTTAATAAATTTTCCATAATTTTTAAGTAACAAAAAATAGGTTTGGAAAATTAATATCAAAAATTTATTTTTCGATAAAAATGCGTGCGATTATATTTGTTTTAGAAATGTAGCAGAAAAAATAAAAAAATATTAAAATTCAAATATTTATAACAACACTGTAACAAAATTGTGAAGTTTTTAACCAAAATATGTGTTTAAAAAAAAATAGTCAGCTTCAATGGACCCATCAATAATCTTATCTGCTGTTATATATACTAAAATATATTTAACAAGTTTTAGGTGTTTTCTATGCCAACTTTTGAAATATAATGGTTTTAAAAATCATCCATAATTGATATTTTTAATAAAATTATCAGTTGATATTTTTAATATTTGAAAATGTATGATAATAGTAGGTTATGCTTTAAACCAGGGCTAACTAATACAAGGTGAGTGTACGGGCGAATGCTTTAGAATGCCTTCACAAAACAATTAGAAAGAACAGACTTGAGCACACTCAAAAAAATTGCAAAAAAATTTCTTCTCATTCATCATCTAATAGAAATACAAAAATTACAAGTAGCTCTTTCAACAGCAATCAAGAAATTAGTAATTACATAATAGTAGATGAATCTTTTAACACTGGTTCAGACTCAGAAACTTATTTTAGTGATTAAGAAATTGTTTACAATTGTTATGTTATTTGAATTTTTTTGTTACTTTATTATTAATCTTTATATAAATATGTTTTTTATCTTAAATAACAATTTAATTTTAAAATATTTAGTGTTGTCAATTTGGTATTCATATAATTTTATTTGAATACCAATGGTTATGAGTATTTTCAAAACTTAAAAAAAAAAGTTCAAAATAATGTTATATTCAAAAAAGGTATACGGCAACCCTAAATAATTACAGATTGGTTATGTTTTATAAAAAAAATTTTCACGCTTTATCATTTTGTATGTGAAATGAAAGATTAAAATTCAAAAAAAATAATAATTACTGAAGAGGGGGAATTTTGTATATTTAATTGTCCCCGCACCGGAAAAATAAAAGGATTTCTAAAAATGTTAGTTTATTTTTGAAAATAGTAAGCCAAGGGAGATATGTAACAAAAATTTCATTAAGCTACCATAACTGCTTCGATTTTTTTCTAGTTTTACTATGGGGACCGTTCACTGTGAGTCTGCGCTACCTTCAGGGGTATCTGACTGCTGTACAGAATTTAAACGAAAAAAAGGTAAGGCTATTATATGATTAGCTTAAGAAAAATGTGAAGAATAAAAGCAACATTTACATTGGGTTCTCAGTCGGGAGTATTTGTAATAGCTGGCTAACGGTCTGGCCAACTAATGGGCCTACGCATATTGTTATTATCAAAATTAATTTTTTGCCTATTTACTGGCTATTAAACTTAAGTATCTATCGGACTGCTTTATTTATTTATTAAAAGGCATTTTATTACGTTGTTTCAATAAAACGCTGCGTCACTCGATAAGAGTTACTTTGTTATTAAATAACGTAAAGGTTTACCCGACTTTGTGGTATTGGATAACGTTAATGTATACTTTTAAATGGTGCAGAATGGAATCTCAGAACACATATTCTATTAGTGACTTTCTTTGGTGTCCAGTAGAATGAGATTCGTCGGATACAATTTAGTTTTTTTATTACCTCTGACCAGATAAGTTATTAGCTTCAGCCGTAGTTTATAACTTGTATAGTGAACAAGAGGCTGGTCCAAAATATTTTTTGGAAACCTAAAGTATCGGTTATAATGCAATACAAAAATAGAAGAGTTGATTTAATTGCATACCATAAGGCCAACGTCTGACCTTACTGTACAGTAAAAAGAAACATTATAATCAGTGTAGGTATGGAACATTTTATGGTCACTACAAAAACCTGTCGATAATAATAAATGAAGAAATTGTAGTAAAAATTGTTTTTCGTAAAGCTTTTTAATGTTGCTTTAGGCCAGTTCACTTGTCAGATCTAGTTTATTTACGTTTCTTATTTAAAAATTAATTCTTTAAAATTAAATTCTTTAAAAATTAATTCTTTAAAATTTAATATTATTTATTGGCACTCACTGTCGTTTGGTACAGAAATTTTTTAAATGTATACATTTTGTTTTTATTATAGCAGATTGATAATTTGTTTTTTTTTTTGTTTCGTTAAGTTTGTTACAATTTACGTTGTTAAACTTTTCGTATAGAGATGCATTAACCAAAGTTGTCAATACCGTCCATTCATTTAATTCATTCACAATACGAAATTAATTTTATTTTATTTAAAATGCTGCCCTTTTTGAGCAGAACGCTTGTTTCAAAGGTGACCAGCTAGAAGATATTAAAAAATATTTTTGCAAAGAAAACTTTTCTAAAGTTAACAAATTAAGTGTTAAATTTGTTTAATGTGCAAAGCTGAGTTCATCTTATTTTATTTGATTTTACCACAAATTGAATAACGCAGGTCCACTTTTTTAAAATGTTTTATTCTCCTTGGCACTCCAAGTATTACCAATTTTATGCACTTTGTTGAAAAGTATCAGCCTAGCGAATCATATCGTATCGTTTTAAAGTAAAGCTCTCGTAATAGGACTTAAACACTACTGGGTTATTAATCTGATTTAAGATGGAAAATCTTAAATCAGATTAATCAATCAAATCAATGCCGCACGATATTTTGGTTTGACAAAAAGTTTTACTATCGAACCAATCCAGGTTACAATGACACTGTTAAACACCTGACAACAGTAACAACAATAAAATCTATCAAAAATGGTTTTTCGAACATTTGGTTCTGTAACAGCCAGTTGGAAACTATTGGACGTTAAAACAAGACTAGGAATCAGCCCATAAAGCCCACGACTTCCTAAGTATTTTTACAAGAAACCCACAAAGCCATAAAAAAACGAATATAAATCTGCACGTTTTAAACATCATATTTTAAATCATAAAACCACAAATTTTACCAAGATTTTTTTTAAATGGATAACAAGAAGAGCCGAACAAATGGAGCAAGCAAGTTTTTGTCAACTGTCCAATTAAGGGTGAAAAGCGCCTGTCAAAAATCTTTTTCTGTAAAGTTTTTTGCTGCAAATAACCACAAAATCGATTTAATATCAGACAGCAAGTTTTTTTCAACAAAGATTTAGATCCTAAATTTTAACCAATATTTTAGAGTTTGGTTAAATTGTGATCCACACCTAAACGTCAAGTTTTTTCTGCATTTAATTTGACATTTCTCAATTTCTGGTTAACTCAATTAAAACCATTGAAAGATACAAAATTAAGCAACGCGTTAAAGTTTTTCAGGCTTATTAGGAAATGGGCATTGCACCTCTCACGCTCGTCGTTAACGCACATTATGCATTTACGTGCTTACAAGGTGCAATTGACTCAAGAACTAAAGCCTCTTGATCATTCCAAGCGTCGTCAATGGTCAGAATGGTAGCAAGAAATGGCAACGGTGGATGTCTAATTTTCGAAGTAAATCATCTTCAGTGATGAGGCACATTTTCACCTCAGTGGATTCGTCAATAAGCAGATTTGCCGCATTTGGGCGAATGATAATCCAAGAGTGATTTTCGAAAAACCAATGCACCCGCAAAGAGGGAGTGTTTGATGCGGTTTATGGGCAGGCGGCGTCATCGGGCCGTATTTTTCAAGAGGACGGTGCCACTTGCCACACAGCTAATGAAACAATGACTCTTTTGCGCGACAAATTCAATGGCCGTGTTATCTCCTGTGGTAGCGATGTCAATTGGCCGCCAAGATCATGTGATTTAACATTGTTGAACTTCTTTTTTTGGGATTATATGAAAAAAAAGGTGTACGTCGATAAGCCAGCAATAATTCAAGAGCTAAAGGATGAAATTAATTGACACATTAACGGCATAGAACCTCAATTATGCCTCAGCGTCAGCGTCGAAAATTTGGAGCATCAAATGGAGGTGTGCCGCCGAGTTCGCGGCGGCCATTTGGCCGATATTTTGTTCCATACATAATTGAACTACACCAATATTATTAAAATAAAAAGAAATGACAATAATTTCCTCAATAATTTATGTTTTATTCAAAATCAACATCGGCCTTTAAAATTAAACTATCCTTTACATATGTGATCGATAAAAATTGAACTTTAAATATTTGTTGCCAACAAAAATTTACAAATTTTCCCACAACTTTTATAACTTTTGCCAGAATAAAAACCAAAATGAGCTGAGTTATTAGTTTTATATCGCTAAATAAATATGTAGTAGAGAAAAACTATGGTTGTGGTATGGTCACGAGAATCACAATTTATTCTTCGTAACAATATGTGGTTGCAATTACCCAATTTTTGTTGTTTTAACATTATTTCAGTCACGATAAACAAGTTTTGGTCACATTTTCAGTTTATTACTCCAAAAAATACAACATGGTTGGTTTTAACTATACTTTTTTTTTTGTTAAGCTTCGAAAAACAAATTTTCATAAGTATTTCAAAATAATATATTATTTTTAACCATATTCTATTAATGAAAAAAGTATGTTAAATTTATTTGTATGTCAGCGGATTTTACTGGTGTGTGCTTTTTACAAAAAATTGTACATAATTTTGAAACTTGAAACTTTTCACGAGTAAACGCTGTGCAAATGAGCGATACCTCTCATACAAAGTGAAATATTATTATCATGTACATAGAATACTATAAGAGGTATGGTCTATGTTATTACAAATAACCGTCAGGCCTATGCGTGGGAAGTTATTATCGTTTACCTAGAGAACTGCACTAGATATAGCCATGAAGCTTTGCGCGAATTCGATAAGAATAGTAGGCGTAGTACCTTGCATATAAACTAAAACATCAAGGCACATTCATCAGGTAACCTTATTAAGAAGGCGAAAATTTTTAAATTTTTTTTATATGGAATTTGATTGTTCAACTTCCATTTAAGGGGAAAAATTGTAAGTTTAAGTGTCAAAATCCATATAAAAAAAATTGATTATTTTCGCCTTAATATTTCCCCTCAGTAGTGAGGCTACCTGATTAATATGCCTTGTAAAACATTGTTTATGTGAGAATACCCTGCCATACTTTTCTTCCAAGTGTTTATTGTATTTTTTGCTGGGTGGGTGTAGCGAAGCGTTAGCTATTTTAGCTAGGATAGCTAGTTATTTATAAAATGGAGTGATAACATATATTAATGAAATTGTTGATAAATAAAATAATAAATACTTGTATATTTTATTATCATGACATAATATAGCTTTTAATCAGATTATTATCATTTAAGGTAACCATATAACATTTAAATTGTATCATAATATATTAATATTTATAATATTATGGTCATATCTTATTATAATATGATATTACTTAAACAAGTTTTGGAAATTTTTAACAACCATTATTAGGGTTGACAATAAAGTGGTTCTGGTATAACAACATTTTTATAATTGGTTTGACTATAACCATATAATTTAATCATAATATGTTGCCGCTCGGATATGGTTACCTCAATTATGTTTTTTCTTTCCGTGTACGGTCAAAATTTTAATGATTATCAGCAACTCTGAAGTTATAAAGACTTTATTTAGATGCTGTTAAACTCTCTTTTATAAATATAATTATTTCATTAAAATACTAACGTACGGTACACGATTGATACTTCTATTAAGTAAGAAGGACAAAAACTCAAAAATGTATTTCTATTGCAGACTATTTAGAGTTTGCAATAGAATAATAATTAATATGAAATCTTCAAAATTCCCAATATTCTAAATAAACCTTGGGAAAAGTATATTGAAACAGTAATGAAATACCTACATTCTCATTTTCTTTAAATCCATCTCATTATATTCAGATGGCCTCTCGAGATGAAGTACAAATTTCTCATAATATTCAGCATGAATATTTTCACACAAACACCAATACAACATGCATTCACCGGCGCTATAATCACAAACACTCACAGGGGACAAACATTAAAACGTTTTCACTACTGTTGTTACTAATTCAATTTGCCTAAAAGCCATTTATCGAGTAACATTTTCATTAAAACTTCGTGCACATTTAACCAATCAAGCGAAAATGTGCAAAATTAAAACTGAAATTAAATTAAGCATCACCGAGTTGTACACACGAATGTGTAGGAAAATTGTTTAAATTGAAAATAACAAGAAAAAAACCCCGATATGTTGTCCAGGAGTTTATAAAGTTGTTTTGTTCAACTTAAAATGGAGATTTCATCTGGTTAAGAAATTACATAGAGTTCCTCTTTGTGACACAAATATAGACAGGAAAAAAATAAAATAAAATAAAACAGATTATTGCAATCTTTTGCAATGTATACGGTAATTTTATTGGACATGTAGGTTTTCAAAAGAAGGAATATATTAATGCAATAAATATACGAGTAATAATATATTATTACTGTAGTGCTTTTATGTCACAGTAAATTAATTGGAAACTTTTATTTGGTTCTTTTTAATTCAAATATGGTTTTTAAAATAAATGAAAATAATGTTTGGTTATCGAGTCGATTGACATAAAGTTGTTGATTTCCTTAATTGAGGAAATAGGTAAGAAAAATAATAAAAATTATAATCGAAATATATATTTTCAAAATATGTTTCAGTATTAATTCTTTAAATTAAAAACTAGTATTTAAAAGATTTTCTAATGGGGACTTCTTCTTTCGATAACATTGATTAAACTGCCATATAGTTGTCACATCTCCAACTCGCTGAATATTTAAACTCAGTTTGGTTTGTCACTTTATATTGAATAGACTAACCATTTGTAAGGTTAAGGTGGTTGGTAGCTGTGCCTAGAACCTGAATGGCTAGTTAGTGGTTAAAGAGCACTAAACGTTAACAGCTCCCTTGATCCACGGTGGAACAGCATAGGCCAGGGATGCGTGGTGAAGAGGGTGCTTGGCCTTTTGTGTGCTAACTCTGGATAGCGGTCGACCTCCAGTTTTAATGTAGACTTACCCACATATAAGGAGCTCTGTGTGGGGAAGAATTAAGAAGGGATGGACAGGAATGCTTCGCAATGGGTAAACAGGTTTATCTCTAAAGGTTCTCCTATGGCGTTGAACCGGGATATATCGATAGGGATGGATAAGGATGCCTCGTTAGAAGTGGAGAGGTTAATTCCTTTAGAAACTCCGTTTGTCACTGGCCAAGGAAGGATATCGAAAGTGAATGACAAAGAAACCTCGCAAGGGGTGAAGTGGTCAGTTTATAAAGATAATCCTGCGGCTATGGAGGTAAATGTGATTGAACTGGACCCACCTGGCCCTCTGGCTTTAGGTAAATCCTATTCGAAAGCAGTCACCTCAAAACGTTCCTTCAACGTTGACTCGGAGTCTCTACAGCTCATGCCTAAAAGTGAGAGCCAGACAGAAGAGGAGACGGGGAAAGGAAAAAGGATGAGACGGCAGCACACATTGTGTGTGAATGTCCAGCACTGGCTAGCATAAGACTCAGGACCACTGGTAGAAGCCTATTAAATGTGAATGCCATGGAGGACTTGAGCCTTGAACAAATGCTAGCAATTACTAGAGGCTTGCCCTTTAAATTAATTTCATCAGAAACCTTAACTTTTACAGCGAACAGGAGTGTTGCTCCAACGGAACTTTTCAACCAAGTCTATACAAAGTTCGTGCAGATTTAACGCCATTTTCTTACTTTTACTTCCTTTTTCTGAGGTTCGGTGAAGCAAATGAAAGCTTGAAATATAATTATCAACATTAATAGCCAGCCCATTTTTTGGCGGCAGGCTAAAAATCAAAATCAAAACCATATGAATGAAATAAAAAAGACACCGAACTACCTTTAGTCTTTTTTTGTCGCAATTCCATATTATATTTGAAATGTATTTTCTCTTACCACTCACTTTAATTTACTCTGCAAACAACACTGTTAATTATATTTATTTTTGCCTTTATTACAGTCCAGGCTACGGGTAAAACTTCACGTTCGTATAATAAACCAAAGGATAACAGGTATAACTATTTGCATAATTTTGTGCATTATTTAAATTATTATTTTTTTGCTTAATGTGCAAAAGCTGTAGTTAAAACTTAACAAAGTCTTGTGGAAATTAAAATTTTTAATTATATTATTTTTTATTACAAAACATACGAGGAGAAAAAAATCTTGTTTGAGAGGCGTTAGTTGGCATACATGTGTGAACATAATTTAAGCACTAATTGTTATTTTATAAATTTTGTTAAAAAGTGTTTTAAAATTATATGTATACTTTAAACTTTGTACAATAGTGCGAAATGATAAGTGACTCGTTCAATCTTAGGACCTCGTATGATTAATATTTTATATTGATTTCAATTGCCGAGTAGTCATACCTGCCAAAAATTTTAAAAATAGATACTTTTAATAATATTTGTAACGGAAGCTGATGAAAGGACCTTATCTTGCCAGGGTAAAAAATTTCATGCTTTTTGTTGCTCCAAACGATATTTTGAGTGGGATTAAACACTAAATAGATTTTATTTTATATTTAACATATGTATTTAATTAGGCAGTATTTACAACTGAACACTTGCACAAATTAATTGTCCAACATTAACCTCGATTATCTCAAAACTATACTTTTGAACTAAAAATTTCAAAACGCCATAACTTCGTTAAATTCTTAGATTTTTATCTGATATTTTTTGCGTTCCGTCCAGAATTTTTTATTTTATCGAAAACTCAATTTTGACCCCTAGTACGATAAGGCCTTTTACGTCACCTTGCGTCACAAATGTATGCATATTCATTTAAATATACAAATATTGCCATCTCGTATTTTCTATTAATTGAAAAACTTGCAAAATTAATCACCTATTTTGTAAAAAAAGTGACAAGTGACTGCTGCGGCTGATAGCTACTTTGGACCGGTAGGTCCAAAATTCTAAGACCTTGTTGACGGTTTCTGGTTCTTTCCTAAGGTTGTACAACATTTCTGATTTAATCGCAAAGCACCTGTGTTTAATGACGTGTCAAAAGAAAAGTCTAGAGGGTTAAAATCGCAGAGAAGGCCAAAGTTAAAATTTCGATCTAAAATAGGTCAAATTAAAGGACCTCCATCTTCTACAAGGTTGATAAAATTAATACGAAATTTAGTTTAAACGCACGTACATGTTATATGAATTTTTATTTGAACTATTAATTGAACTATTTTTTTATAATAATATAAAAAAAAATATCTAATTGTTGTTAATTGCTAACCAAAGGTTAGCTAAAAGCAAGACAGATATATACCATTTTCCAATAAAAGAAAATATACAAAGAGAATAAAAATAAAAAAAGAAGAATGTTTGCTTGGTAGTATAATATAAAAAAGAACTAGAGTTTACAAGTGTAAAACAATTTCAAAAAGATCTATCTTCTATGAAATATAATGTAAAATTAAAATTTCTCAGATTCTATTTCTTTGATAAGTTTGTTTAAATAGAAAATTAATAACAATTGAAACTACCGGGTAGATAGATACGAAGAGTACTGATGACGGACATAGCTGTCTAGAAAATTCATTCTGCTTTGCTGGTATCTAATTTTTCTTTATCTCTTTATAATTAAGAACTTAAGCCTAAATAATTACTTTATTAGTATGTACATGTTGTTAGCTTACACAAAGATATATAATTTGTATATTTTATGCCTTAAGAAAATTTTTTTCTATTAAAAAAAAATAAGATTGACGACCATTTTAGGCTATACACAAAAATTCAATAATTTTGGAATTTTTAAAATGAATATCGTCTAGTTTTTAACTCAGAAAAAATAAAATCTTAAAATTTTTCTACAATATTTTAAATTTTTGTCACTGACTGTGGGGAAAAATTTGCTGAAAATTGTTTAAAATATTTTGAACAATTATCGAACAAGGTATCGAAAAATAAAAATTTGAATTTTTAAATCCTTTTAAATTGCTCATTTTCAAACATAATTTACATATTAAACCACCATATTATATTTATTATCTAGATTTTAAGACCATTTATAATTCAATCGGCCAAGCTCTTTACAAATGGCTGAGTTATTTCCAAAATATTTTGATTCTGCCCCACTGATCTGCGTTGCATTTTCGGAAATTTTAATACTTACACCTTGTTTCACCAGGTTTTACTGCTTTTTAATATTGATTTTTGTGCTGGGTATTTGTTTTATAAAATAATAATAAATAAGAAAATAATTAAAATTAATCAGTGAAGTGCGAGTTACGCCGTGGCAGCACATCTTCTGTACAAAATTTCAAGAGTTCAAGAAATAAGGCGTTATACATGCAAATCACGTCATTGCCGGAAAACCCTTTTATTTTTATGATTTTTTATAGGGGTCATAGTAATACCCCATCTGTGAAAATTTCAAGAGTCTACCTATTATGGTTAAAAAATAAAGCCATACTCATACAAATTAAGTCACTTTGGGAATACCCTTTAATTTTTTCTATTTGTTATAGTAGCCACAGTAATAAAAATTTAAAGATTCTACTTATAATCGTTCAAAACTTAGGCCATATACTTGCAAATCACGTCAATATCGGTACACCCTTTGATATTAAGGTTAGATTTTGTATACATTTTTATAAAGCGAACATAGTTTTAATTACTGTCTGCAAATTTAAAGTGGTTGTCTCCTATAGCTCAAGAAGAAAGACATAATCCTAAGTTACACGTCACTTGCGGGACACCTTATAAATTTAAGTATTTGTTGCTATAGCGGCCACAGGTATACATCTTCTCTGAAAATGTCAAGAGTCTACCTATCTGGTTCAAAACTTAGCCATATACATGCAAAACACGTCACTATCGAAACACCCTTTAATTTATAGATTGATTTTTTTATACTTGTTTATATAGAGAACTAAGTTTTAATTGCTCTTTGTAAATTTAAGTGTATGCCTCATACAGTTCAAGAAATAAACACATATATGTGCATAACACGTCTCTGTAGGAACACCCTAAAAGTTTTAGTATTTGTTGCTATAGCGGCAAGAGTTATACATCTTCTGTGAAAATTTTAAGAGTCCACCTATTATGACTCCAGATATAAAAGACGCTGACAGACGGCCGGATAGACGGACAGACATTGTAGCGAAAACAATGGGGTTACGATTTTACCATTTGGGTACGGCACCCTAATAATCACATATGTTTACCAAAAGGAAATTCAAAAGGTGCATGACTTGGATATTAATATTCTAAAATATTAATCTTGCAAAATATTAAACTTGTAAAATCTTATTTTTTAATCATGCACTTTTTAAACTAAAAACTTAAAAAATATAAAACAATATACGGTTGAATTAATCTTAGTTCTTCTATTCTAGCTACTGCAATTAATTTAAGAGAATATTTTTTTGATTACAAATTACATACTTAGGTGATATATTATTAAAGAAAATATAAAAAAAAATTATTTTAGACACTAGCAGAGTATAATGAGTTAATTTGATTTGATTTTTCATCATTATAGATGGCTTTTTTGACTACAGCAAAGCTGATTCCAATTTCTTTCATTATGAGCCTAGGTATAGTCCCAGCATTATGGTATTGCAAGATCCAGCGTGAAAAATCGCTTTATAACTTAAATTTCCTAATTCTATGGTACGCATTACTTGCCTTATTTTAATCTATTATTTTAGTACAAATTTGCACTTCGTTTGAAGGAAAACCTATCATTTCCTAATTTACACTATAAATTATTTTCTTAAACACTTCTGTTCATATGCAACATAATGTTTCTATTGTTTGAGGTTAATTTCTGTACAAGAACTCACACATGCACGTGTGTTACAACAATAGCAGCAACAACAAATGAAAAGCGTGTAAATAACAGACTCAGCGTAATTCGTGATTACAACATTTTGTGTGGATTTCTGTGGTTTGGTTTACGTGGTTTTAATTTAATTAATATTTTTTCTGGAATCACTTTTTTGTCCCCCTTAACCAGGACAAAACCTTTGTGGGCAAGATTTGTTTTCATTTTAAATTCAATATGTATTTTATTTATTTTTTTTAAATTATATTTCACTCTTGCCATGCTTTTTTTCGATATCTATTTTTATAATGAGGTTACCCGTCAACATACCATCAGAATATTTAAATAGAAATTTTTGTTGATTTGTCGCGCAAATATGTTTAAAATGTAAATAAGTTTGGTTAAAATAACACAAGCACAAATTTGCAGTATGGGATATGTTTTTTTTTTTAATTTTACATAATTATTCTAGCTCAACATGCCTTTTTAATGCGAACTTAAAATATAAATCGAAAATTGTATCAATAAAAGTTGTACTTTTATAGGCCCTAAATTAAGATCAGATGGGTCAAAATTATTTAGCAAATGTATTTTCTGACAAAAAGCAACTTTTTCTTTTGAAAGAAGCTTCGGTAAAATGGAGAGCTTTATATAAGACACACCTCGGAGAAGCATTCCCTTGCCATGGACCGATTAATACAGATACGTCTTAGCGAAAACGTAATAAAAAGCTTACAACTAAATAGAGGAGAGTTACTTAATTTAATAGATCTTTCAATAAGAGGAAAAAATATAACTTATCAAAATACATTTCAATTTTGTGTAGGAAAATAATTGAAAGTGATTTTAATTTCTCGTTGTTGGTTATTTTGTCATGCCTCTTCGAAATTTTACTTCCCAATAAGTTTTGATTTCCTGTCTCCTGTTTATTTATTTGCTTAACTATACTAATTTAAGAGTATACCAAGAGAGTCTACAGACTTTTAGGTATCAAATTATAAAATGAATTTGGATTTTTGTTCTGTAAATAAAAGTTAAAAGTTAAAGAAATAAAATATTTTCACCAATTAAAGGTTTTAGTTGGTTTCAGATTAAGATTTAATTAAATAATTAATTGATTCAATGAATTGTTTAATTATTATTATTTTTTTTTGTTCTGTTTTAAACAAGTATATACTTGAATCAATTAACAAATTAATTGAACTTTAATTTAAAACTAATTAAAACCTTTAATAAGTGAAAAGAAAACTTTTTTCTGTGTTGATGTTGGATATGTACAATTTTTTCCGGTGAAAAAATATAAAATTTTATGTTCTTTATAAAAGTTTTTTACTAATAATTTTTAGAGAATCGAAATATTTATTTCACTTAAAAATATTAAAGAATGTAGTCATTATTATAATAAAAATAAAATGTTGGTGCTTGATTGCAAATAAATCCACCGTAACCAGATCTTTGCGGTGAAAACAATTTGCAAAATGAAAATTTCTTGGAACTTTACAAGTACAGCTTAAGTAAAAAAGCCGAAAAGCATGTAGAGATAAGGTGCTATTTTAAACGCGGCTTGATAATGATGTCTGTACATCGAAAGAGCCAACCGTACAAAACCAACAGCCAGTTACGACGGTCTGCACCGAAATGTATGACAACAGTATTGAAACAAATCTAATCAATTTAAAACGAAAATCAATAATTCTAAATGCTTTTAAGTGATGGATCTCCTTGATAAAAAAACAACGACTGATATTAAAAAGTTTTTGTGTGGCGAAAAATATGAGGCTAAAAGCGCAAAAGTGCCTTAACCCCAAGTTAAAGGGTGGTGGCGTTTTAAGGGCCGATATTGATTTTAAATAAAACACAAATTATTTAGGAAATTATTTTAATTTCTTTTTATTTTGATAATTTTGGTATGATTCAATTATGTATGGAACAAAATATTGGCCGCGACCTCGGCGGCACACCTCCATCCGATTCTCCAAATTTTCGATGACGCTGAGGCATAATTGACGTTCTATGCCATTAATGTGCCGAATTATCTCATCCTTTAGCTCTTGAAAATTTGCTGGCTTATCAACGTACACCTTTTCTTTCAAATAACCCCAAGGAAAGAAGTTCAACGGTGCTAAATTACATGATCTTGGCGGTCAATTGACATCGCCACCACGTGGGATAACACGGCCATTGAATTTGTCGCACAAAAGAGCCATTGTTTCGTTAGCTGTATGGCAAGGGCCACATTTTAGAAAAAACACGTCCCGATGATGCCGCCAGCCCATAAACCGCACCAAATAGTCACTCTTTGTGGGTGCATTGATTTTCGACAATCACTCTTGCCGAAATGCGGCAATTCTGCTTATTGACGAATCCACTGAGCTGAAAATGTGCCTCATCATTGAAGATGATTTTTTTCAAAAATATATCATCCACTGTTGCCATTTCTTGCCACCATTCTGACCATTGACGACGTTTGGAA
This sequence comes from Phasia obesa, assembly GCA_949628195.1. Taxonomy (NCBI): domain Eukaryota; kingdom Metazoa; phylum Arthropoda; class Insecta; order Diptera; family Tachinidae; genus Phasia; species Phasia obesa. The sequence continues at coordinate 81,002,874 of OX451218.1, forward strand.
TGGTCAAGAGGCTTTAGTTCTTGAGTCAGTTGCACCTTGTAATGTTCAACGACGAGCGTGAGAGGTGCAATTGTTGGGCTAGACGACGAGTTGAGGTGGTCTGCTCTTCAGCCAGACTATCCCGAACAGCAGCAATATTTTCTGCTGTACGAGGTGTACGAGCATGCACTGGTATTTTCACATCTCCTACAGACCGGGATTGCTAAAATTTTTGCACGATTTTTCCGATTGTACGCACATTTAGACGATTAAACTGATCGAAAAAATCACGAAGTGCACGATATGCATTTTGATTTGAACGACCATTTTTATAATAAGCCTGAATAACTTTAACGCGTTGCTAGATCGTGTATCTTTCCATGGTACAAATTGAGTTAGTCTGAAATTTAGTGGTGCTACTACACCACTTTCTACAATGTCTTTATACAATTTAGCATAAGCCAATAGTACGGCGTCAACGCTTTGTAATTGAAAAATCTGATTTGGCAGAGCGTTGTGATGAATTTAGCAGCAAAAAAATTGCCATCGTGTTATTTTTGTACTTTCTACTCTTTCCAGCGGCTTTATCTCTATTTTGCATTTTAATTTTCGGGATTTTATTAAACGAAATAATTTAACATTATACCGTTAAGCGCTGTTTAAGGTTTGGCATTGCCGCTTTAACGCTAGACGCTAGATAACATTGCTCTTAGTACCCTGATTTACATTTATCTATTAGAATTCAAATGGTCGCAGTATGTAGTAAGGCTTGTGTTTGCAATTAGAATTAAAAATTGACAAAAATAATTTTCTAATGTTTGTTCTAATAATCTTTAAATATTGAAAATATCATTTACTGAAAATGGAAATTGACAAAAAAATTAAATCTATTCCCTACAAATTTTTACATATTTTGTAGTTAAATGAAATTCATTTAAAAGATGGAATCAATATACATATGTATGTAGATTTTTTTAACATCTAAAAAAATATTATTGTTAAATTTTGTCTCTAGGGACCAGGCCACGAAAAAGATACAAAAAAATTGCAATACTTTTGCTTCCCTGTTAAGCATTAGTTTTACCGTGATCGTATAAATACATTAGATTTTGTTTATGGTTTAATGTTTTTATTTGCATACAAATATTGTATTTATATAAAAATATAAAATAATCGTATATGTATTAGATTCAAGTAAAGTTACTGTTGTTATTATTATTGTTGCTGGTAATGTTGAAAATGCATTAAGTATACATTAGCGTGTTTTCATGTTTATGCGGTGTACGTTGATAATTAATGCAAAAAATAATATTTTGTGATTTTGCCTTCAAAAAACACTCGAACGCACATACGAGTATGTATGTGCCTTCCTATACGTAAGTATGTGAATGCCTGTGTGTGTGACATTTATATAAATTTATGCAAATTATTGTCATTTACAGTTTACATTATCTTTAGCTAAACTGCTTTTATTTCTATGTAGATTATTTTATAGATTTGATTTTAAATAATATAATAAAATGTGCAAAATTTATTTGTTTTTAGAGCAATATTCCTGATATTTGGTGCAAGCTGTTTGGTGGACAAAGAAGGGTATAATTTTTGTATTACAATTTGACATCTATTATATGAACTATTGTAGTTGCAATCAGACATTTTTGCTAGTAACTTTTTTATCAATGTGCATAGTAAGGCTAAAACTGCAGAAAGGGAAAATATGTTATCGTGACGTAGAGAACTATAATATGTAGAGTCTCAATATTTGTACAAGTAACCCTTTATTAATTGTCCATAATCTGGCGAAAACAGGCTGGATTGGAATAATTAATGGTCATGCTACCACCCATAAAAAGTGAAAAACTATTGTCGTATACTTGTTATAAGTGAAGGTTTAAAGTTTTGTACGAATACCCCCTAGCTGGATATTATTTCGTGAACCTGGTATATTATTGTCATTAACCTAGGAATATTTGGAGGTTTTGGACGGCGGATTTCGGTTAGGCTACTCACAGAATAACGAGTTAGAGCTCGTTCATACTTTTACTTATAAATGTTTATTTTATTTTTTATCGATATGAATAGCGTAGCACACCGGGTATCGCTGGTTCAACTTAAAATAAAATTCATAAATGTTAAGAGAAAATTATGTGTCATTTTTAAAAAATTATAATGACAATAATATAAATTTTGTTGCAAGTTACATTTAGGCCCATTATTATAACTTGCCAATAGCTAACGATTGTTTTTCGTAATAATAACGAGGGTAAGGATTGTTACAAGAATACTTACCGCTACGACAAAATCCTAACTTTAGCTATTGGCCAGTTATAATATTGGGTCTTATAGTGTAAAACTAAATCAAAAATTGTTATCTGTATCTATTTGCTTACACCTAAAAATTTTTTTATCTTTAAATACTACTTAAAAGCCCAGGGTATATATTCAAAGTGGTCTAAATACAAGTATTTTATTTTTAAACATATGTTATTTTGACACATTTTGAGTTTTTCTGTCCAAAATATTGACTATCAGTCAATACCTCCGCGGACAAAAATAAGTTGCTTTGTACCTGAAATATTGTAAACTTAATTTCAAAATGACGACATTGAATTTGGCCAAAAAATCATCTTATTAAGGGGAGCATTTTCATCTTGGTGGCTGTGTCTACAAACGAAATTTGCTACATCTAGGGGTCAGAAAACCTGCACATCATTGTTGAGGAGCATAAAATAAATCTACAGAGAACGACTGTTGGGTGTGGATTTTTTTATAAATGCTACTGGAAGCGCCATTTGAGTCACCAGCAAGCGCTAAAACCCCATGCTAACGGCCTTATTATTATGACCATGATCTAAATAATTGTGTCCATTCTTTGGAGTCATCTTTAACAATCATGTTGAATACATAAATACGGTTTTTTCCCTAAATTACAGAAAAAGTCTTACATCATTGCGTTATTTAAATCATGAAATAAATCAATCGTTTTGAAATACAGGGGTATAGTAAAATTAAAGGCGATTCCTATGATTTTCGAAAATTATATTACCCATGCTTTATGTCATAATGTTTACATACTGATTAATATTGTGTTACCCTTGTGTATCCTGACCATTGATTCCAATCGTTTTCTCAGGAGAGGCGCATCAAACAACATGGCTTTTTTTGAACTTTTTCCAGCTGTCATATAGATTGGAAGATGTATATATTTTTGCAGAAGGTTTTCACCATAGATCCCTGATGGGATTGAGGTCCGCTTTAAGCAGGCCACTCGCTAAATCAATTTGTCGAAAGTTAAAGAACGTCTTTATCTTCTTCACCACGTGAATGGAAAGTCCATTTAACGCCTGGTATGTTTGGAGCTTCTGATGCATGCTTTTCGATTTCTGCAATGGCAACATTGATTTAATTAAATCGTGCCACAATGATTGAACGTGAACAGAGATAGTTGACCGTCAACTAATAAAAGGTAAATATGAACCAACCTGGCCGTCGGTGTAGTGAGATTTCACCAATAAAAAAAAAACAATTTTGTGTATTAAGCTCTGATTTCAGTGAGCGTCAGAGGTCTGGAAGAGAGAACTTAAGTTTTCTTTGGGCTGCAGATGGAACTGGTTTTGAAATTTTTCGCTTGACTATCGGGTATGTTCTGTAATCCGAAACCGAGTGAAATTCAATCCGAATGAAATTTTAAATTGTCATAACTTTTAAATCTTACAACATTTTGATATTATTTTTTATACATTTGATTAAAGAAGTTTCACATAAAACCTTTGCTTTCACCAAAAATTTTTTGAGATGGTTATGGTATGTATAACTTTTAAACTTTTAAAAATTAAACAAAAATTGAAGAAATCTTCTAAAAAATTTGCAGGAGCGAAGTACGCAACTTTGAGACCACATAGGGCCACAACTGGCGAGCGGATGGTGCTCACCGTCCAAAACTTAAGCTGAGATAATCCTCTGCTATGTTAATTCCAAAGTTTAGATCAATCGGCCTAGTTCTTTACAAATGACTGAATAGATTTCCAAAATATTTTGATTTTTCCCCACTGTACATGGCTATTAAAAACGTTTTTTGCTTTTTTCTTTTCATGTATACCATACTTAAATTTTAATATTTCTTTTTTGCCAAAGCTAGCATTAGAAATTAGAGCATTTTTGTGTAAACAAAGAAAGACTATTATATTATTTTTATAAAAACGGAAAAAGTGTCAGGTGCAAAACTCAATTGTAGCAAAATACCGTCACACATAAATAACTTCATTAGTCCCTTATGGAACAAGTCATTTATTTCACTTAGTATTTTATTTATTTAATTTTATTTTACCTAAAACGCAACAGTTTGCCTTTTTTATACAGACAATATTTTATTTAACATTTAGATAATTGTTTTAAACCGTTTCCTACGTGCGATTTATTTTTATTTTTCCTTTGTATTTTCATTACATTTTTTTTTCTTCTCTACTATTTTCATTGCTTCTTAACTTACTAGAACAACATTAAAAGTAAGCCTTAATTTTATTTATGTACTAAAAGCATTTATTCAGTTCTGGTAACAAACTTACACATAAATGGAAAACCTTCCTTATCATTTATACCAGCATTCATTCCTTTCTATGTATGTGTGTGTGTGTATTTGTTAGGCAGCACTAAAAAACATGGCAAAACTTTATTATTTGACTCTACTTCATTTTCAAATTACTGTAGACCTTTTTAGGCTTGTACTGTTAATTTCATTTTTCTTTTCTTTAATTTCTCCATGCGTTTGTTTGTATTTGTTTTAACTTTAAGTGATATACAGTCATATCTACATACATACATCTACAAATGCTTGTTATTAGTGTTTATGTATGTGTCGTGGTCCATATGAAAACGTTGTTATCTAAGCATAAAGCTTTAAAAACCTATGAACATTTTGTTCTTGGCATTTTTCTAAAAACAATGTGATGTACATATAATTGTTGAAGGGAAAACCCTATAAACTGGATGAAAAATAAAACTTGATTGGCAAAATAAAACTTTGATTAGAAGCGCACAAGTTCTAAAATAATAGAATTTAAAAATAATTTTTTCAAACTTCTTCCCATATTTTTTTAAAAGGCAGTAGTATTTCATTTAATAGTTTTTAACTTTAAAGTGCAATCGACTTGAAAAAAAATTTCCTTCATTTTCTACAATAAATAAAAATATAAAAATATTTAGCAACTAGTTGTGCCCACACACATTGGGTGTGCCCTAACAATATTTTATTCGATTTTGCTTTGTAAGTAATCCACAGCAAATTTTAAGAATCTTACGTATTTACTTTATATAAAGGTACCTATCCCTAGATAAAATTCTAAAATTTATATGAAATTCTAAAAATAATTGTAAAGCTCTGTAAAAGGTGTTTAAAATATTTAAATAACAATGTAATTTAACAATGTAAAAATACGAATCAAATACAAATTTTATTCAATTGAAGAGCTGATAGTCTGTGCAGCTAATGCTCTTAAATCTGTATTTAGTCTTAGAATTAATTCTGGAGATTAAATAAACTAATAATAATATTCAATTGGCTATTTGGCAGTAAGTATTTCATATTAAGTGATTATGTTGAAACTGCGCCATTTATTTCGCAACAGCGTTTAAAGTATCCCGTTTTTAATTCATTTCTGATTATTCTAAAACTGCGCCATCTGTTGCGCAACCGTGTTTCAAATATACCGCTTTCAAAAATAAAAGATGCCTTAAAGTATGCAGTACATTTAAATTGGTAAAAAAAAACGGCGTAGTTTGACTTCTTTTTCTCCACTTTCTCTTGGAAATAAGATATTTTTGCGAAAAAAGTATCCTTTGTTGGAATCAGGATACTAAGGTACCTCTTTAGAAAATTTTCTTTAAACCATCCAGTATTTTTTTTTTTTTTTTTAAGAGAAGTAATACTCAGGCATTTAATGCCTTAGTTAATTGTCTTACTTCCTTTGGAAAGGGATAGTAGCAGATAAGACAGATGGTTAGTGTGAAAGTAAAGATCCGCTTATGGCAACACTGCACTTGCACGTTATGATTATTTTTAGAACAGTGTAGCAAGCGCTTCTGTTGTTATTTAAGCGATTTTTTTCACTTCGCCGGCGATTTCGTGCTATGTTTTAATACCGGCGATAGAAGACGCTGTAATAAGTATTATTATAAAGAGAAATTAATACGTATCAGAAAAAATAATATTGCCACGGCTGAGTATTGAGCCCTTGACCATTGCTTACGTGATGCGAACACAAAAAAGAAGACAGACAGACAGGAAATGAGTTACTAATTTATTATATGTACATGTAAATCTAGGGCAAATGTCGAAGCAGCTCACTAAGTTTATGCGGCCCCTTTGAAGCCCCTTATGTCCACAAAGCATTCGTTGTGTCTTGTGCTTCCTTTACTCTCGATTGTAGTGATTTCAGGATGGTATTTGTCGAACTTCTTCTTCCTTATGCCTGAGGCTCTGGTGATTGCTGACACTTGTCTAAGGCCCACTCTGATCATGGTTCTTAGGCTTATGCTAACCAGCGCTAGACATTCACATACTAAGTACGTTCATTACTTGAAGTTTTCATGATCTTTTCCTTTCCAGTACTCTGAGTATATCTAAAAACATTTCGAGAGGCTTTTAAGCAGCCTTCGAGCATGTCTACATACTATAGCCTCAATTCGGTTTAGAGATTAGTGTGCCAAACCCCTCCCCATATACAATAAAGTGTAAATTGAAAGGGTTCCAGAGGATTTCCTGCATGGGTGTATAAAGAGGGGATTGAAAAGTATGTCAACGATAGCAATGCAAATTCCCCCTCCCCTAAAGCAGGTTAAGGAATACATAGGTACAGTTGGGAATAAAGCAGTAGGCACACTAGCAAACAGGGATCTGCTGTGAAGAATTGTGTAGGAAATGGCTTTTAATTACTTCTTAAAATCACACTTCAATTTTTTACAGGAACTAACTTATCTTTATTTTGTTGAAGTTGGTATGGGTTGGCCATTTGACGGATTTCAGATAAGAAGGAAAAAATGTTTATTTAAGAGAACATAAAACCAAGTTCCAAAAGTTCTTAGCGAATGGCCAAAGATGTGAGGTCACCGAGAAAAACAACACCCTTATGATATTCTTATGCACATTTTCTAGGGCTAAATTGAAAACTTTTTTCTAATAGTATTTATTAACAATTCTAAGAGAGAGAGAGAGATTTGGCAAGCAGTTTTTAATACTGATTAAATGATATAACTTTACCACTAATAGGTCACTGAAATTTTGGCAGATTTTGGCAGAAAAAACCAATACTTGTTGGTGAAATCGTAAGGACTGAAGCTTATATGGACGACTACACGATGAATGTGGGCACTGAGGTTTGTATCTTCTTACGGGCTACGAACATACACAGGTTTAAAAGACTTTCTGTAGTATATTTTTTAAATTATGCTATAATTTTACCATGTTTAAAGGCCATGGAATTATTGAATTAACGATTGACTAGATGTCAGCAGGTGGTTGTTATTTATGTCTGCAGTTAGCAGTACTAAACGCTGAAAGGTACACTTAAAAATTCGAGTTTAAGTTCTGCGAAGACATTTGATATGATATGGAACAGATAAATCGTGGAATGGCAGTTATGATTGCAGGATTTCAAGGTTCTTATGCTCCAGATTGCATATTACAATTAGGTAGGTTAGGGTATTATGATGCTTTTGATTTTAACAGGATGTGAGAGGACAAAAACTGTGCTGCACATTATCTGGTTATACAATTTCAGTTTGAAAGCAATTGTATATTTATAAAGGCAATGGACACAAAATTTAACGAAACAAAGAAAATGATTGTTTATTATATTATTATTAATAATTGTTTATAATTTGTTGTGTTTACCACTAATGATCCTATTAAATGGAATTAAGAAGTACTGGATAAAAATCAATGTTTTATAAATAGCTACCGATGGAATTTGCTACCATCATTGACAAAAAATTAAATTAACACTTGTACTCGTATGTAAAATTATTGCCAAGCTATAACTCGTACATGCATGTTTTTCTCAGAGAAGTCTATGTCAAATGTAGAAAGTGTCTCTACTGCAGATCTCTAATTACTTTATATGGGGTGATCCGAAAATACACGTTATTCTTGGAATTCTAAGTACACGATAATAATCTTTGTATAGGACGTCGGTACTACGCTCACTGTTCCAATGCAGCATATTTTCTGATTGAATATACACATTAATATAGTGATTTTTCGACCATAATTTCATATTATAGTCCCTTAGGTGACACAGCTATTGTTCGAATTCAATTAAGAAGAGAGTTACTTGCACAAAATTTCAATATTCTATTAGAGTTCCCAAGTAACATTGCAATACATATTTATTTTGTATGGAAAATTCTACGTCTACTCGAAATTTCAAAAAATTATATAGCATAATCCACTGTGCTTACTATGCATATATGATAAATAATTATGAATAGCCATTCAAATCTTTGTTATTTTATGAAATGAAAAGTTGTATTTCTTAAGCATTTTTATACATCCAGTATTTTATAGCTCATTAAAGAATTCAGCTGTGTTAAAGATTTTATCTTCGGTATTTTTTTTTTGTACATTACATCTCTACTCCACACTACTTTACTTTGTTTCCTATTTATATATATATATATATATATATATATATATATATATATATTTTTTTTTTATTTTTTTTCATTCTATGGTCTTTAGAATAATGAATGAAGTTATTTCCTTGCACTTTGTGTCACATAATTTAATTACTGCGTTAAGTATGCCATTGGTCTTAGATTTTTTCCTCTATTTTATTTTCTTAAGTTTTGTTTTCTTATACGCAGGTATGTACATATATACTTATGTATATTGTAAACATACTTATACATTTTTCTGCTCATAGAATTCTATATTAAGAATTTCACAATCAGACACATTTCTGAAAATTTTCAGCTCACTTTTATTTATTCCAACAATATTAATATGAAGCTTAATTTGGCCTACTGTTTAGAATTTCTAAAAAGTCATAGAACGGCTTTATAATACCGTACAGCTAAAGTAGACGTAATAAATGTTTTAACACGTACGTTTTTTTATTTTTCAAACAATTGTTTGGATATGTTAAAGAGGAGAAATAAAGTTATTAATATCGATGTAGACATAAGCATATTAAGCTAGCTTGAAAATAACCCATTAATCTTGCTGTACATAAGTGTGGAAAGTTTTTATGATATTACTCCTAAAATTTTGTTATTAAAAACTGATACAATTTTAATAATGTTTCAGTTCTAAATTCAGAAAATAATCATAAACGTCGTTGTATGAATTTATATTAGAAATGTTACACACTATTAATATACCAATAGAATAAGGTAAGATTAAATAAGAAATAATTAAAAAAATTTTTGTTAAAAAAATTGTGTATGTATTAATTAATTATTAAGTTCATTGTTAAGAGATAAAAAAATTAGAAACACAGCAGAATGCATTTTTTAGATCACTACATTCGTCAGCATTTTTTGCATCTTTACAATAAAGATAAATAATTAATTATTTCATTTAAAAATAGTTATAACAAAATTTAATTCAAATAATTTTTATATGTACATATGTATGTTTATGAAAAATTTGTTTTGAAATGTAAATTTGAAAAAAAATTTTTTTTTAATTACTACGTTTTAATTGTTATCTTTTGGTTATTTGTTGGTTATATTTTTCATAATGATGCTACTGATAATAAAAATAATAAAAAAGACGAGAAGCTCAAAACAATAAAATTAAAAATATCAAATAAGCTATATTAATTAAAAAATGAGGATCTTATAAAGATATCAACTGAAAAGGATTAACGAATAATTTATATTAATTTACTAAATTTTTTCATATTTATATCCTATTTAATAACAAAAATAAAATAGTCTTACTGAAAAAATTTATTATAATGAATCTACTTTTTTTTACGAAAATCGATTTGACTACGCCCCATTTCAATGCATGTAGGTAAATTTTTTGTTCAGTGTACATAAAATATAAATTTATTGTTTTTCAATTTTATTAATTACGGGTCAGGGACACAACTCTGTATCCTCATCAGCTTCTTCAGCTGAGGGAGTGAAATCTTCAATTTTAATGACACCTCCTAAATTGCATCATCAACCAATTTCGTGTTGTAAGTTTCTGCGAATATTTCATCACCAGTAATAATATCCTTGTAGAAATTCAGAACATCGAGGTTTTATTACTTTTTAGGGTATAAAAATTAATCATACTATTTTAACCAAAACTTGTTTATCGGGACCAAAGTAATGTTACAAACAATTAAAGTTTGTTCATCGCAAACATATATTGTTACACAGATCATAATATGGTCCCTATTGCCATACTATAACCATGGTTTTTATTTTCTTGTAGCTTTATTAGCATCTCTCGGTCGTAATTTATGTCCAGGTTGTTCGTTTTCCATGTGATATTAGTACTAGGCTTACCATTAAAAGTCCCCGGAGTTACTACAGAACTAATACTAAAAAAAGAGGAGGCCAGATTTAGACCCTTTGGAGTACTAATGATTTTAGAATTGGTGGATGTAGTTTCTAGGGTACTGGTAAACTGAATTTAATTTTCAGTGGAGCTTCTCGTTCCTCATCCGAAGTTTCATTCTCCTACTGCTCGAAGTTACACATATTCACCATTATGCCATTCTCCTAGTATATTTTCCGAGTAATTAAATAATGCAATTTACGACTCATTTTGATACTAATAAGGAGAATAAAATGAGTGACCAAAATGTATCACAATGCACAATGTTATTAATTATTATGAGGAGCGAAGTATTAGTATTTAATATGAATAAATTTTTTTTAACAAGCTAAAAGCGTCCAAAGCAAGTCCACGCCTACTGTCCCAATTTAAACAGTATTTTGTTCGAGTTTATGCATTTTCACAGTGGTAACTCTTGCAAAGTTTCAAGGCTCTATCTATTGTAGCTTGCCAGTAGCACAATAATAATTTGTCTCTTTGTATGGGAGGTACCACGCTCACTATTACAATTCAGTATGTACGTTAATATGGGGGTTACTGGTGCGAAATTCCAAAGTGTTACCTAATTCATTTCTCTAGATACAGGATAATCTTTTTTTACCACTATTCCAATCCAGTCTATCTTTTTCTTAACTATGTATTTTAATAAAGAGGTTACGCGTTTAATATTTCAAGGCGCTATCTATTGCTTTTACCGAGCTACATGATGATAAATATTTACTTTGTATGAATGGTGCCACGCCCACGTATTTCTAGTAACAAACTGGTGTAGGCAGCAATAGCTTTTCGACAAACAAACAAGCAAACACATTTTTTGTTTCATATACCTATTTAGAAGAAGAAGACATATACATATAATATAATAGTAACTCATATCCTGTCTGTCTGTCTGTCTTTCTTTTTTGTATTCGCATCACATACAAACGACTGCATGGATTTAAACAAAATTTTGTGAGCAGGTACCTTAGTATCCTGATCCCAATATAGTATACTTTTGTTTCGAAAATAGAAAGTGGAGAAAAATCAGTGAAAGTTTAAAGGTACTGCGGGATATTTCAAACACGGTTGCGCAACAAATGGAGCTGTTTTATTATAATGACAAAATGAATTGAAAGCGGAATATTTAAAACATGGTTGCGCAATATATGGCGCTGTTTTAAAGTTTGTAATCACAAAATATGAATTATACGTAACTTACACCATGAAATCGTGTCATGAAATTTCTTCAATTCTCTTTTGAACTTTCTTGATTTTCCTTGCCTCTCTTCACCTCTTGCCATCACAAGACCGGTTTCATGCAACTGATTTCGTGAAAAATGTCATCGTGTAATTTAGCTATTACTTACTGCCAAATCGCCAATTATATAAAATTTGTATTTGATTTGTATTTTTACTTTGTGGAATTACATAGTTATTAAAATATTTGAAACACCTCTTATAGAGGTTTACAATAATTTTTAGAGTTTATATAAATTTTAGAATTTTTTCTAGGGATGGGCACCTTTATTAAAGTAAATACGTATGAGTCTTAATATTTGGTGTGAATTACTTTCAAAGCAAAATGGAACAAAATAATGTCAGGACGCACACAACGTGTTTGGTCACAGCTGGTTTGTAAATAAATCGTTAGAGTGATTTTTTGCCAATCAATGTACAACACTGATTAAAGTCGGTCTATCGTTATTTGTTTTATTTTTATTTCTATTTGTGTTGATATGTTGCAGAAGTACAATATGGTTCCATAAAGGATTAATTTGAATAACAATTTTTGTTTATGATTTCCGTTAATAATGGTATATTTACTGTACAGTATATGCAAAACTTAAACATTTAGGGATTTTGCGCCATAAAGGGTTAACATTATATTTTTATGTAGATATACTATTTATCAAAAAATCCTAAAATTAACAATAATTTAAATCAAAAAGGAAAATATTATATAATATTATTTGGCGTAGAGTAACCCAAACACGAAATTTGCAGCAATTAAGTTTCTTCCGATAAAAAGTTGTTCTTTAGCAGGAAGGATAAGAGAGCCAAGAGAGCCAATACTTTTACGTAACAAAAATTGTAAGCCTATTAAAAAGAACCAAAAAAATGCCTTAGCCTCCTGGAGAAGGAAAACATCAAACATTTAAGTTTTCTAAAATGTATTTAATTAAAACAATGTACAATTTCAAAAGAAATTTATAAGTTTTCCTAAGTCAAAAATATTTAAGTAAAATCGTTGGTTAATTTACTACAGAAAATTAAAACTTTAACATACATAGTTATAAATACTTAAGAATACTCCTTAGTTTTGTTCGCTTGAATTATTTTTTGCTGATTCTAAAAACGGAAATGACTTTGTGCTTTTCTTTCTTACAAAGGGTGCAGGCGACAAAACTCAAAAACTATAAAAAAATAAAAAAATTAAAATTTCACAATGCTTTCTTTCTTCCATCGCATAAATGAAACAAATAATTTTAATTCATTGCTAGATTTTCTATTTTTTTCCACATTCCTTTCGTAGTTTGAATACTTTTTATTATTCATTTTAGTCTAACCACAATTAACAATAAACCTCTATTACCATTCAAGGACTAAAACAAAAGAACATAAAAAGTGGAATAAAGGTCTTTTTCCTATTTAAAAACAATGGTTGTGAATACATACACCAGCACACTTGTCTCTAACAGGCAAACAATAGTAGACGACAATTTTTTTTTAATTTCAGTGAAATGAACTTAATATTTTATATTTTCCTTGTAATTCTAGTTACCACAAACAACAACCTACAATTGTGATTTTTCTTTTTTTATAATTTTTATGCTGAACTTGAGTTTGGGTTGCAGAACAACAATGGCTGCAGAACTTCTAAAGTATTTTTTAACTGTAGTCGGAATAATAGTTGGAGTCATATTTCTTCTGAAACTGAAAAGAGTAGAGTCACAAAATAACACTCAAACGAGTAATTTTATGTTGCATTTATTTTAAATGGTCTCCCAATTGGATGGGTTTATTTGCAAGTACGAATGTGTAAACGCCTGAAATGTGTGTAGACGACAACAATGTGTTCAGGTTTTGAAGCACTTGGCTTCATTTGACACAATGCGAACAGGCGCTGGCACATTATATAGTAGTTTAATGGCCGGTAAGTAGTTGGAGTTTATATTTCTTTAGTTTATTTGAGGTACGCTGTTACAGTGGAAGCTGTTACTGAATTTTATTTGATTGCCAACAACTGACTCCTTCAAATTAAGCAGCTACAGTATGAATTTTATATAATCTTATAGAAGTATTCATTCATAACAGAGGCAAAATGAAATCCATTTGCAATTTATTACGATTTGAGTTTTAGTAATTTTAAATAAATTTTATAATTTGCATTATTTATAATGTTTTTACTCTCACTGAGTGTTACCACATTTTTTTTTCACAAAAATCTCGATTAACCCTTAACTGGTGACGTTGGTCCGGTGGACCACCTTAAACAAAAATAAAAGCCTGTAAAACTTTCCCTCTCCTACACAACTTTCTGAGTCTCTCAGTAGCTTTAAGTTATTCAGTCTTAATGCACGTGTTGAGGTGAACAGTTGAATTCTTTTGTTATTCAATTAATAGCAGCTACCTTCATTTAGAAGTGTGGTACACTAGACCAACATTACGTTCTTACTTTTTTAAAATAAGTTTAAAGATGATTAATAATATTCCGTCGACTTCCGTGCGAGCATCTGACAGAAATTTTGAGAGAATTATAAACGATTGGTTAAATGATTAAGAAGGTGTCGATTTTAGCGAAGATTCTGACTTTTAATCTGTTCAGTGCAGCGATCATGAAACTGCTTCGGAGCAATCAATTGATGATACCGAAATTGGTGAAATTTTCTTTAGTAATCAAGGTAATCTGGCAGAATTTTCTAAAGACCCAAATGTAGAAATTCAGGGAAAAGAGAAAGACTTCTGTTATGGAAAAAACGCTTCAAATGGGCAAAGGTTGGCGCTAATAGGTCTGTTAGAACACCTGCGCATAACATACTGCGAATTTCAGTTCGTAATGTGCCTATCGAAAATACACAGAAAATCCGTTCACCTTTGCACTGCATGCAAATGTCCTATATGCCTTTAATGTAGTGCTAATATTTGTAAAAATTGTCAAAGTAACGTCTAAATTACAAAGACTACTATGAATTCATTTATTTTTTTAATTTTTAACTTTTGTATTGAACTTTATGGTTACTCAAAAACTGAATGATTTACCTCAATATGTTCCAAAAATGTTTTAAAATAAGCCTTGAAAATTTTATGATCTCAAAGATTATCATTAAGATATTAATTTTATCTGATAATTAAATATTTAATTTAAGAAAAAAAATATGTTTTTGTTTTATTATTAAAAAAATTAATTTTGTTGAGTTTAAGAAAAAAAAAAAAAAATCACCTCTATAAGAGGTGTGTTATAAAATAAAGAAAAAAACTTTTTTTTTTGGTTAAGACAACTTTATATGTGCTTATTTTTCTTTGAAATAAAACTGAAATAATTTTATAAATTCGTTCTATAATTAACTAATTGATATTTGTTTTTTTATCAATAAATAATTTAGCAGTATCCTATGGACTTACTTCCCCATTTATGTAACTTTTTTTATCCTCAACAGTTAAGGGTTAAAAAAACTTTTTTATTAAACATATTTCTTAAACTAAAAAACAGTTTCAAAAACATCGAAACTATTTGAATTCAAATGATTGTCCAAAATATTCAAAAAAGTTTTTTCATTCAATTAAAATAAAATAATTTCGGTAACAGGAAAGTAAAAGCAGGTCCAAACTCTACAAATTTTAAAATATCATTCTTAAAATTAAACTTTTTTTTAATAAACTGTTACATAACCTAATATAAAACTTTAAACAATAATTTCTTTATCGGATAATTTATGGGTAAAACCAGGTGCTATAGGTACTTGGAATCATTGAGATATGTAAAATTATTTATATCACCTTAGTTAGCTTTTAAATATAAATATACTCATATTTTACAATGTATTCAAAAAATTTTAATTTAACTATTTTTATAAATTTTTTTTAAGTTAAAATTTTTTTAATATTTTTTAAAGCTTAAAGACTAAACAAAAATCACAAAGGGTAACACTTGTTAAGATTAAAAAGAAAACATTGTGAAAGTTTTTACAAATCTATATTTTCGCTACAAGTATTTAATTTCTTTTTTGTTTGTAGTGAAAAGTCATCTGAAGAAACTGCATCAATGAAAGCCAAATCGTCGTATATCTTACCCGAGTATTTTTGTATTTTCTTACATTTTTAATAAATTTTTTTCTTTGATATTTCTATCATTGAACATTTTCTCTTCCAGTTTGCCATTTTTGTATAAGATATAAAAACAAAACTGCTCAAAAATTCAAATATTGTTATTAATTTCGACATAACACAGTGGGTAATTTAGATAAAAAAAAAAAAACGGAAATAAATCAAGTTTCTAAACGAATAGTTAGATCGACATTAAAACCTCTCATGGCTACACATGAAGAAAACAGATTGTTGATTTAACTATAATCTACATGTTTATAGTCATTCTATATTATTATTAACATAACCATAATATTGTTATGTTAGAACCATTTTATTGTCTAGCTTAAAAATAACATTGTAAAAAAAACATTATTCTGAAATAAATTAAATATAGTGAAATATATAAATATAAAAACATACCATGTATTAAAACCCACAATTATTTATCAGTTTATTTTTTTAAGCCTTCAATATGGGAAACGAATCAATTCTTAATTATTATTTTTTTAAAGAAATCCAAGATCCAAGATATTAGATTCTAATAATTTTACAAATCTAAATATAAACGTTTAAAAAAACAAACATTATTTGTTTGGTTTTAAGTACATTATGGTACTTAAAACCAAACTTAGCATAAGTTGTTTACTAAATATATATTATGGTTACAAATACAATTTTATATTGGAATACTAATAAAACTTTGGTTGTAGTTTGAAAATTGTATAGTTCATAGCAATCATGTTGCATTTTATGAGTGTGACCAAATAGTAAGACAAACTTGTTTATCGTGATCATAGTAATGATAAAAATTACTATTATTTCTTTATCGCAGCCATATGTTGTTACAGAGAATATAGGATGGTTTTTGTGACCATACTATAACCTTCTTTTTGTTGCGTATATATTATATACTGAGTTTTAAGATAAAGAAGAACAAATTGGCAACAGTTTGAATTTTTATGCACCCAGGATGCCATTTAGGAATTACAGAGTTATTTCCACTTATTTTTTTTTGCGTATATATTAGAGGTGTAATTAAGCTTAAGTTTTAAGATAAAGAAGAACAAATTGGCAACAGTTTGAATTTTTATGCACCCATGATGCCATTTAGGAATTACAGAGTTATTTCCACTTATTTTTTTTTTGCGTATATATTAGAGGATAATCACCCATTGTGCATTAGTAGGAATTGAACTATGATTGTGCATAAATAAGTCAACTGTATATGCGTCTCTTACGTTGACAAATGAATGAATAAACTTAGACGTTGCAACAAATAACTATATAAAATTATATTCTATTGTACAAACTATTGTTTGTACTTTAAAAATGGTAGATATACAGATAATACGTTTTATAATAAAGGATTTCAAGCAACTGTTTGTGGTTTGAAATTGAAAGTTTCATGCAAAGTTTATGTTTCTTTATTAAAATACAATAACTTTTCTAAATTATGTTTGCAACATGCTTTGCAATATTACCAAAGTTTCTGCATATTATTTGTTTTAAATTAGTTTTAATAGAGATATACAAATTATTTTACTTTCGTATTATTGAAAACATAAAAGCAAAATTTGGGGATAAGGGGATCATATTTATGTGAATTTAAGAAGTAATATAATTTAATAATCTATATGAATAAAATCAAATATCGTTCGTTGGTAATCGCATCACTTTAGAACAGCTGCACCGATTTGGTCAATTTTTTTAATCTTCATCATAGCCAAACTTTGGTTTTTACGTAAAGAAAATTGGACCACAAAAGTTTTGTCTTTGTTGCCTATTTATATATAGATAACAATAGTCGTCCAACAAACAAAGTTAGGAGCTAGAACTTTGTTATGTGATTTTATTTGACTTTTGTGTGCTGAATTCAAATCTGTTTACAGATTTTTTCTATCACGTCTAGTTTTTGAGATATTCTTTTTATTAAATTGTTTTATTTGCAATCTATTTTACAATCAAAATAATAAGCAAATTTCCTTTTTTTTTTTAAGTCGGTTAAAAATAAAAAAGTATCTGCTTTGTTGCTTTCTCACCAACATTACCACCTTTACAAAATATAACAAATAATTTCTCCTATACTATTAGTTTGGATACGAGGTATGCTGAAGAAGGATGTAGCGGTCCGAAAAATGCATCACACTCGGCTAGTGTCTAATATTTCTTTATCTCTTACTAATAATTGACTTAATTATAAAAAATATTAAATAAAAAAACTCAACAATGAATAATTGTTTTGCTTTTTTAAAAGACTTATTGACTTTCCCTTGCTTTAAATTTGTTTATTTTTTACTTTGCTCTCAAACAGTTTTTTTTTAAACAGGTTGTAATTAAAATCCACAAAACTATTTTTAAATTTCAAAAATGTATAATTTTAAATAAAAAAAAATTTATTAAAATGCTAAGATAAAACTAAAAACTAAAAACTAAAGGAAAGAATATTTTTTAGTCCTAAATTAAATTTGCACAGTAAACTGAAGTCAATAAAATGCTAATTTTGCTAAAATTTTTACTTTTTAATTTTATTTGCATAAATTCATGCCTTTTAAAATATATTTCTTTTAAATTATACACTCGAAACATATTTATACGAAATTCTTTGTTTGTATGAAGCTGCAATTACTTTGTGTTGCTGGCATATTTTTCTCAGAAAACTATTTGTCAAAGACTACGTTTAAAATTTTTTCCTTAGTCTTTTGCATAACATTTTTACCAGTACAAAGCAGGTAATATAATTAAGAAAATGTCTTGTAAAACAATTTCTGGCTAACATAAAAAAAAAACAAAAATATTCTCTGTACGAGTACAAACAAATATGAATGCGCAAAAGTGTATTCTTCCTTTTCATGGTACGAGTAACTTGCATGAAACCAAGAACATGTGTCAAAAGTTAAATAGATCTAGTTGTTGTAGTTTTACTTTGAGTTTTAGTCGTTGTTATTGCTGTAGCCTTAGTTGCCACAAAAACTCATCATTTACTACTACATGTGACATTTGCCTTAATCTAAATATGCTAATTTTAACGAAATAACAGGAAAAACTTTAAGACAGATACCAAATACACATTTAACATGCATATGCTTGTAAGTTTATACTCGTTTTCTCGCATGTATGTGAGTTTTCAAAATGTATGCTAGTGTGTGTATACACATGTGCAAATTAAAGTGCGTTTGTATGTTAGTTAAACCTTACTCGCATAGAATCACAAGAATTCCTGTGAAGACCAGAGCATCATTTGAAAGGAAAATAAAACGAAATTTTTTCTAACTAAAATTACTTTTAAGTCACCAAAACATCAAGAGCTAAATAAAACAGCAGCAAATAGGAAAAAGTTTAAATACACAATTGTATGTGTGCTAAATGCATAGATATGTGTGTGTATAATTTTTTTTAACACAAATACATATAAACATTAAAACAATAAATGATATGACAAAACCTTTATGAAATATAATAAAAGATGTAAGGAAAGTTTAGAGGAATAAAAAGTTTAAATAAAAGTAGAAAGAAAGAAATTTTTACAAAAAATGTATATGTACATGTTTAAACAACATTAACTTTACAGTGGGTATAGGGCTCATCTGAAGGCTTGGACTAAGACTTTTTTAGTAAAATAGTTAACCACTCTTAACGGTGATCACTTTTTACCGACTTGAAAAAAAAAGTAGGAAAGTCAACAATTCATCAGTATTTTTGTGTTTGTGACTGCAATGGTAAAGAAAAGACATGGTTGAGGTAACCATACAGGGCTGTCACAAAATCCAAGTCGGTTTTGTTTTTTATTGGTTTAATTTGGTGTAATGAAACCAAGTCGATTTGGTTATAAAACCGATATGCTAATCAGCTGTTGTTTGTCACTAGCACATTTGTTTACCATTTTATTAATATGTTTTTTGACAAAATAATTGTTTTTGTTCAAATTTTATTAAAAGTTACCAGTGATTAAAAATGCTTGACTCTTTGCAATGCATATGTAATTGCTTAACTTTTACTTAGAAAAAATATGCAGCAAAGGCAAAATGCAAATGCAAAAAAAAAGAAGAGCAACTCATTTGCTTAAGCTTACTATGTGTTTCTGCAGCAAAGCAATTTCTTTAAAAACGTTTGCTGTTGCTTAAGCAATAAATTGTTCTTCATTTTTATTTTTGCTTTTGCTTAACTCTTTAATGTGAAGTTGTGGCTGACTACGATTGCTGTTTCTTGCTGTTATTTGCTATTACTCGCTGCTTTAGTCTTTAGTTTTAGAAAATTTTTTGACAGTGGGAGATTAAAATTATGGCGCCACGTGTAAATAAAAAAAACTAAATTTAGAAGATCTGCAAAATAAAGATTTCCAATATTGTTTTACAGCAACAGCAAAATAAGAAACAATGATTAACTTATTGCTTCAGCAACAGCGTTGCTGATTGCTTTGTTGCAGAAAGAAACACATAGTGAGTTTAAGCAAATGCGTTTCTTTCTTTTTTTTGCATTTGCTTTTTGCTTTTTCTTCGCAAAAATTATGAAAAATCTGTTTTTTTATTTGCTGAAAAAGATGTAAGCAAACCAAAGGTTTTAATGCTGTTGCTATTTTTAAGCAATCATTTTAAACCCTGATAGTTAGCACATTTTAATTAACATATTAAAAAAATTAATATTACGATAAAACAAAATGACTACTACAGTTGTTAGGACGCTGAAAAAAAGTAAAAGAAGATTTTATCGAGATTACACCAATTCACCTGAGCTGCTGGCTCAGCGTAAGTATGTATTTTGCACTGAGCTGCTTTCCAGATTTATAGCTTATTATTATCAAAGGACACATGCAACGTTCTAAGATTCCGCGTTTGCTACAGCTTGCACCTTATTTTGATTCTTTTCTAAAGAATCCTATCCAAGATCTGTCGGAGATCAAATATTCTCATTAGAAGCATGGTCTCAACAATTTTACATGATGTGCTTAAGATTATGGAGCGGTCAGTTTTCCCTCAGTGGTTTCAACTTAAAATAAGCCAGAACGAAAAGCGCAGATTAAGGGACTATTTCTACAGCAAATACATTATTCCTTCAATAAATGATTGGACACAAAGTTGTGACGAGCATTTATACTTTTCGAAGGATCTGCACTGTTAAGTGTTTCAGCTACGATTGGCTTATCCCGGTTAAAGTCTCTCGCAAAGTAAAGATATTTTTCCATAAACTCCATGGTGTTTTGGGTGCTATTTTTATGGTTTCCCCTAATTTGTTATATAAATATTAATTAAGAAATATTTACTTTTACAAAATATAATAAATTTAATTTAATTTTTGCAAAATTTTCTGCAAAAAATAAAAACAAAAGCATTTAAATTAAAACCGACAGCTGTTTGCGGATTGGTTTATTTCCAATAAAAAAACGATAATATTGGCTTCTATAACACCTAAAACCGACAATAATTCAAGTTCGAACTTAAAACCGATAATATTAGATTTCATGACAGCAAAGTATTTTTTTTAACCGACTTCAAAAAAGAAGGAGGTTATCTATTCGTCTGAATGTTGATTTTTTTTATGTATGTAACCGCAGAACTCAGCCATTTCTGAACCGATTTTAAAATTTTCTCCTTTATTTGAAAGGTTATGCTTTCAGGTTGGTCCCATTTTAAAAACAGTTCATTATATTAAAAATTAAAGGGTGTCCCCATACAACTATATGTTTTTTACGTGTATTAAGAACCGTAAAGGGCACCAAATTAATATTTTAAAAAATTGCGTTTCACTATAGCTCTCAACAGCAGAAATGAATAAAAAATAAGTTTAAAATTTAAAGGGTGTCCCCATAGGTAACATAATTTGACCTATTTGGGTCTATCTTTTGAACCGTTATAGACAAAACCATGAAAATTTGACAGGATGTCTATTACTATGACCGTTATAATAAAATGTAAAAACATTCAAAATTAAAGGGTGCTCCAATAGTTCATTTAATTTGATGTATATGGCCATACTTTTGAACAGTTGTACACAGGCCGCTGAAATTTACAAAGAACCTGTAGTGCTAAGTCAGCTATAACAAAAACTATAAAATTTGAATTTGGAACTAAAAGGGTGTCCCAATAGTTAATTTAATTCTATGTGTGTGGCCAAACTTTTGAACTGTAAGAGATAGACAGCTGAAATTTACAAAGAACCTGTATTGCAAAGTCCACTATAGTAAGTATACAATTTGAATTTAGAAATTAAAGGGTGTCCCCATAAATTATGTAATTTGATCTATATGGCCCTATCTTTTGAACCGTTAAACACAAACTCTTGAAAATTAGGCAGACTGTCCACTACTATCTCTGGTATGATAACAAGTATAAATATTTGGAATTATAATGTAAAGGGCGTCCCAATAGTTCATGTAGTTTAATATAAATGGTTAAACTTTTTAACCGTTATAGACAGATAGTTGAAATTTACAAAGAATCTTTGTGGCCAAGTCCCGTATAACAACAGGTCTTTAATTTAACATTGTAAATAAAAGGGTGTCCGAATATGTGATTTTATTTGATCTGTGTGCCACTATCTGTGAAACCGTAGACAGGGGCTTAAATGGTGCCCCTATTAAAGACGGATGATGATGAAAAGAGGAGAGGCTTGACATTCAAATAGTCTTCATTTTTTCCCTATAAGTTTGGCGCATCTTTTATTTGATTCAAATCTAATTCTTACAGATTTCTTCTTACATTTTTAGTTTAGAATTTGTGCCCTTCTATCTGTTTTGAAGTCAGTTTTTTTTTGCAAGAATTATTTGTCAATTCCGACAACACTGGATTCTGTGACAGCCCTGATAATCTAAGAGCAGAATGTTATGATTAAATTATATGGCTGTAGTCAAACCATTTTATTAACATAATCATAATATTGTTATGTTAGAACTATTTTATTGTCTAACTTAAAAATAACATTGTCAAATATAAAATATTATAAATATATAAAATATAAAATAAATTAAATAAATATAGTGAGATATGTATATAAATATAAAAAATACCTTATTTGTTTTCATAAATATACTTTATAACATATATAAAACACACAATTATTTGTCAGTTTATTTTTTCATGCTTTCAATATGGGAAACGAAACAATTCTTAATTATTATTTTTTGAAAGAAATCCGAGATATTAGATTCTAATAATTTTAAAAATCTAAACACAAAACTTTACAAAAACCAAACATTATTTGTTTATTTTTAAGCATACTGTGGTTACATACTTGGTTTACTAATAATATATTATGGTTATAAATGCAATATTATTTTGGAATACTAATAAAACTTTGATTGTGATTTAAAAATTGTATTGTTCAAACCAATTATGTTGCATTTTTTGGGTGTGGTATATATTTAATGATTACATGGTAACAAAAACTTGTTTATCGTGATCATAGTAATGATAAAAACGACTAAAATTTGTTCATCGGAACTATATATTGTTACAGAGAATATAGGATGGTTCTTGTGACCATACTATAACCATGTTTTTTCTCTGCGTGCAGAGCTCTGTTATTTTTTATTCATATTTTAAAAACGTGTGTAAAGCTGTAACCATTATTGACAGACTTGAAATTAACACCTAATTTATACCACTATGTCCGTACTATAACAACACTGCAGAAAACAATCAGAGTCTTTGGCGATAATCGAAGCCATTACCCCTAGATTGATACACTACCGTACACCAATCAGACTATCGAAACAGCAGACGTTATTTTTTTGCGCGTTTTCAACCGTAATCGACAGACACTGAAAATTTACGCAGATTGTATACACGCTATAATAGAAACATAATTTAAATTCAAGATAATTCCCATAGACAACGTGATTTTTATGTAACCTTATCTGTTAAAACGCGACAGACGAAGACAGTACACAGGTTTTGTGTTTATATATCAGCTAAATCAGACATCTAATTAACACATAGTGGTTATTCCTATTGCCGCAATGGCGCGTTATCCCAACAGGAAAAAAAAAAATTATCGTGCCCTCATACAAGGTATGATTTAACGTATATTTTCATCTCTTATTTATTCTTTTGAAAATTTATTTTTAACTTTAATTTAATTTGTCAACGAGTTATTAATACAAATAATTTCAAATATTAAACAAATTAATAAGTTTTGAAACTAGATACGAAGAGTGCTGATGACGGGCTGTGTGCTGATGACGGGCGTGGCTGTCTAGAAAATGTGCATTTCACTCGTACTGGTGTCTAAAAATTAAATTTCCCTAATTTGTAATTTAATTAATTCTTTCTTAGAGGGAATAAAAACGAACTTAAGCTTGATTATAAATTTCATTGTATGTAATAAATAAAACAGTTCGACTAATAATAATTAAAATTTTCAAAAATAAATAATAATGGTTATATTTCCCAATGTTATTGTGAGGTTAAACAATAATATGGTTCTTATATAACAATACTATTATCATGTTTAATAATAAAATAGTTTTAATACAATGCTAGCGCTGTTTAATGGAAGATGTATTATAATTTTAACTGTAATAATATCCAAATAAATAAATAAATAATATGTTGCTTTTAGAATATGGTTACCAATTTAAACCATGTTTACTTTTGCATGTGGTGAGCTTTAGAGTTAAGCAATATGTATTGGAACAAATAGATAATGTATGATTAAAATTCAAATCAAAATATAATTGAGACCAGCGAATTGCTTTGCGAAATTTAGTATCTACATAGTGCAATTAAACAATTAGGCAGAATCTTGCCATTAAGCCTTTGGAACCAAACATTTATTACAGAAACGTGTTCACAACGACAATATATATTTGCAATGACAATGACACACAATCGGCCTTATTCCCGTTGGCGTTGTTGTTTGAAAACGAAATCAAAACGACAGAGTGGCATCACCGTTGGCGTTAACGACATTCGTCGTAAATATAACGGTATTCTCTATTTTGAAACGAAGATAGAAACGACAATAAAACATTCGTTCTCTGTCGTCATCACTGTAGGCAACGAAATGCAAACGACGAAATTCAAGAAAACAAAATTTTAAATGAAAAAAAGTACAGAAATTAAATCCGATTAGGCTTCCAGTTCTTGATGGAGACGGTTGGCATAAAGTAAATAAAACTAAATTAGTAGAAAATATCCATTAAAATGATTTTTTATTAAAATAAATCAAGATAAAAAGGAAGATCTGAATCGAGAGCAACAAAGGCAGGCTGTTATAAGCCAGTGCAATTTTCGTCATTGCAGGAAATTTGAAAAATAAATTAACTCAAAAGGAGACGTAGTGGTATTCGCCGACCATGAGGAAGTTAGATCGCTACTAATCGAATTTCGTATTTAGAATCTAGGGTGTCAAATATGTTAACGTTCTGTCGTAGCATCTTCCGATGTTATTTATATCCATTATTTCATCATCACTTGAACTTGAAAAATAAAATTCAGTACTCGCCATATTTTGTTAAAACTTACAAAGAAGTAAAAAACTTTTCAGAAATTTACAAAAATGTCTTAAATAATAAAGTAAAAAATTGAAGTGCTACCACACTTTATTAATTTTTCTTTTTGTTTTCGATAAAGTTTCTTCATCGTTTCAACATATTTCAAGAATTAAAACGCCAACGGGAATAGAGCCGAATATTTTGCCCATGGAAAGATTCAACCATATATTTGTTTCACCTGAATATTTTTACAATAAAATAAAGTTTTGAAACAAAAGAAAAAAAAAATTATAAAAATTACAGAACTTTTAACTGGGAAGACTCTTATTGCCGTCCCCCGTATATAATGCAACAATTTTTCCAACAACCCACGTTCTTAACTTTAGAATTAAATTAAATAACTACGGGAATTAATGTCCCTTTAACATGTTGCTGTAATCCCACCGTTAGGAGTTTGTGTATGTTTTCTTTGCAACTAAATAAAAGCAACAAGAAAATGAAATGTCTAGAATGTTAAGAGAATATTTTCTAAAATAACCTTAGGATATCAACTGACAATAAACTTTCATCTTTTGTCATTATATTTATTGTTCTAAACATTTATTCTTAGGGAAGTTGGTGGCAGTGGTGACACTAGCAAATGGAACAGAAAAGAAAAATAACTTTTAATAACAGATACGCACATAAACTCACATATGCAAGCATGTCATAATTTTAGACACACACACACACTAATACACTAATTCTCATTCATCTACACATTCACATATTTTCAGCAAAAATTCTTTAATTAATAACTAAGCAAATAATCATCAAAAGATTAAGGTTTTTATTAAAAAAAGGAATATAATATTATATTATATTATCAAGAAATAAAAGAAATATGCTTCTTTATCAATGTTCACTCAACCAAACATATTCTTACAAATATATGTTCGCACATATTTAAACACATGTGTGCGTAACTTGTGGTTAAGCTTTCTTATACCCTACCTTGTCCTCACTTCACATGGTGCGGAGGGTGGTTAGTTAAGGAAAACTTCTTCAAAACGCGTGTCAATGACTGACATTATGAAAGTTTTTTCATCTATTTTCATTCATTGTCATCTGTAAAAATTATTTAACATTCCCTCCCCTTTAATATTTAAGAGATGGAGGAAAAAAGAACAATTTTTCTTGATGAGTTTAATTATTTTGATGACTTCTCTACATGTTTTAATTTGAACTTGCAAAGCATTTATAATTTTTTTAACATTTGTATGTTATTGCTATTTTTTAGTGTGAAACACATGCACCGCGAATTACTTAAAGGCAAAAACTAGATTTTTTGTAATTATCTTTAAAATTTTAAATCGAATATCTTAAACCAAAATATCTGCTACCTAAATGTTTTGAATATTAACCAACCAAACCATTTTTGAAGCTAAAGAATTCTTTAGGCGCGTTGAGCACTTTCTGGGTGAAGAAAAACCATAGAACATTGAACGTTAATCGTCACCGAACACTGGTTACTATACATAGATGGTTTGTGCCCGCAGAACTCAGTCATTTCTAAACCGATTTTAAAATTTATTAGAAAAGGCCATGCTTACAGATTGGTCCCATTAAAAAAAGTTCCTCAGCTAAAAAATTAAAGGGTACCCCCAAAACAACATAGATGTTTTTTTCGTGTGTTATGAACCATAAAAAGCACCAATTTAAAATTTAACAAAAAGTAATACGTAGTACCATTTTAAACGCGGCTTGAAAATGATGTCTTTACATCGAAAGCGCTCGCCAAAGGTACCAAAACAACAGCCAGTGACGACGGTCTTCACCGAAAGGTATGACAACAGTAAAAAGTAATACAAAACTAAACTTAAAAATTAAAGGGCACATTCGACCTATATGGCAATATCTTTTGTACCGTTAAAGACAAACAATTGAAAATTGGACAGAATGTCCATCACTATGTCCGGTATAATGACAAGTTAAATACTTAAAACTTTAAATTAAAGGGTGTCCCAATAAGTGATGTAATTTGATGTAGTATATGGCCAAAGTTTTAAACGTTATAGACAGACATCTGAAATTTACAAAGAACCTGTATTAACTTTATTATTATTAAAAGAACAAGTATAAAATTTTAATTTGGAAATTAAAGGGTGTTCCTTATATTAATGTAAATTTATCTATGGGGTCCTTTCTTTGGAATCGTTACATACTAACACTTGAAAGTTAGACAGAATGTCTACTACTATATTCGATTATAATAACAAGTATAAATATTTAAAACTAGAAATTAAAGGGTGTCCCAATAGTTTATGTAATTTGATGTATATGGCCAAACTTTTGAACCGTTATAGACAGACATTTAAAACTTACAAAAAATATATGTGGCTAAGTCCTCTATAACAAGGGTTTAATTTAAAAGTGAAACTTAAAGGGTATAATGTTATTTGGCCTATGAGGCCGTATCTTCGGAACCATTATAGACAGATGCTTAAAATTTACACAGAACGTATATTCTATGTCCGCTATAGCAACAAGTATAACGCTTGTTTTTTATAGATAGTTGTATGGTAATTGATATACATACGTACATGGATATCGTCGCGTTTCTTCTTAAACCACGTAAGAAAAGAAATCGGGAAACTTTCAGACCATCGTTAAAGTTTACAGTTTCTTTTAGATAAACATAAGATTAAATGTCATTCTACACACAGAAATTTTTGTTTTCTAATTTGACAAAAACCAAAAGTAGCTACAGCATTTGCAATTTGCTGTTGCTTTCAAAAGCAAGTAAGGGACAAATTCGGCTACAGTTATTTTTAAGTTACATATTTTTTAAACAAAATGTTTCCACAGCCTTTATACAAGTTTTGCAAAAAAATTTTTTCGTTTTCTGAAAAATGATTGCTTGGCGCTTACGTGATTTGAGAAGAAAAGCGCCGATATGTACAAATAATTATTAAGTAAAGTCTGATTAGAAAATTTTTTTTTCATCATATTTATTAGATTTCCTGAGCTATACGACAACTAAAATTTTAACAATCATTGTATAGAATATAGAAACACATCGCCTATGTAAATTTTAGGATTAATATTTTTAGCCATAATTATAAAGATATGAATGTTTATTTTATTTTATTTCTATGCAAACAAATGGTTTTGCTATTTTCTAACTCAAAACTGTACTTTATTTTAGTTACAAATACCTTAATATATGCGAAAATCAATTGTGAAAAAATATACATTAAACGCTCTAATGCCATTTGCCATATTCCAAATGTTGCATTGAAAGTCATAAATCATAAAGTTGTTAGCTTCAGGATATTTAATCATAATCGTGTCAAAAAATAAATGAATCTTATATTCGATTTGTAGGCAGTAATAAAACAAAAATGACAAAATGTGTGAATAAGTAGAAGTAAAATAAAAAAAATTAAATCAAGTTTACTTAAGTGATTTTATTAAGTAAATGAATAATAAGAGCGTGTTTACCGGTCTATAGATTTTACACAAATAAGTTGTGCGTTTTATTTTTCATTTTTCTTATAAAAATAAGAAATTTAATAGATATTCATATTTCTTACTTAAATGTAGAATATTTAAGAAAGTAACGAGGGTGTGAGATAAGATTAGGTTAGGAAGGTTAAACAATGGCCTGCTTGTAGATTGTAATGATATTGAAGCAAATTATGATTTAACCCTCGCTTTCGTGAAGATATTTTACTTTATCATCCATTCAGTGCAGTTTTAAAATATAGAAATATCGAACGATGTACTTACATCACTAAACAATAATTTTACTTACTGTTAACCGTCTTATGCAATAATAATATCATTGCTTTTAGTTTAATTTTATTACTTTCTTGGTGCACTAAAATTTTAAAATGAATAAAAAAATGAATATTAAAATATTGAATATTGAAAATATTGAAACCTCAAGCTGAAAAGCAGAAGGTAGTTAAAATTTTTTTTTATGAAGATCTAACCATAACGTTTGCAGTCGTAAGTCAAAATGGTGAATTCATTACAACAGTTTATCTAACAACTGCTTCAATTTAACAGCAAAATCTCTTGAATTTCCTTGCTTTAGATTCTGCCTATAAAAGAAAGTCGAAATTTATTGTTTGTACCGACAGTCTTTCTACTATTTTTGCAGTTCAAAATACTTTTTACAACTCTCCTCTAACCAATTAAATCCGAAAGATTCTTGTCAAAAATTCTCTAAAACTTAAACTTATGTGGGTACCCTCTCATGATGGCATTAGAGGGAACGAATAAATTTAAGCCTAGACCCAAAAACGACCTTTGAAGAAATACCCATCCTGGGAACATCGAGATTTTTTAAAGGTATTAAATTCTATTTTTAGGGGCCCAATATCAACATTACTACAAAAATTGGAATCTTGAAGGTAAGAAGCAAATATACCCAAAATACGCTCCAGAACAGAAACCAGTGTCTATGTATGACTAAGAATTGGACATTGCAAATTTTCACAAAAATCTTCTAGAAAATACGCCTCAGCCCCGCTGCACCTCTTGCAATTCATCACAAACTATTTTTCACCTCCTAAATTAATGCACTGTTTTTAATACGTCCAGGGGAAAAATATTTAATGATTGCACACCTACTGACCGCTTAAAAAATATCTGTATAGATAACATTAAACTAATCTGTAAATTTATAATATAAAATAAGCTCCTTAACGAAATATAAATTTAATTTTTGTGTCGAAGGCTATTCGTTGTCCCTTCTTTATTTTAATTGCATACACTAATTGTATAATGTAATTAAATAAATAAATAAATCCGTATATATAAAAACATAATACATAAAAAAAAACTTCTCAAATCTTACTAAACTTAAAAAGGTCACAAATTTTGATAGCTGATTTGAAAGCAATTTGAAACTTGATAAAAAACTGTATAACTTATTAACAACTGAAAATCAAAATATCTACCCGGGTAGATACTATGAAAGTGAAGGTTAAATAGGTTTTTAAATTAAAAGAAAAAAAACAGTAGAAAAGTTTTAATAAAAATTAATAATTACCATTTTATGTTTGAAGGTAAGTTTGGTTTTACACTAGATTAGTATCAACTAATGGAAAACTAAAGTTGCTCTCATTGCTAATCAAAGGTTGGCTGAGGTAGCAACAAATATAAGGTGGTAAATAATTAAGAAACATATCAAAGAAGAGGGAAGCGTTAGGTAGTTGTAGACTGACGATTGATGATGGAATACAGTTTTTCTCGTATTCCTTTACCTTAGTTTGGTTGGTTAAAAAGGTGATGTTTAAAATGCAACATTATCCAAAGTAGATAGATGCGAAGAATGTTGATGACGGACGTAGCTGCCCAGAATATACATACTATTCTGTCTAACTAATTTTTTTCCATTTTTTTTTACAAAAATTAATTACCTAATTTGTATAAAAATATTCTTCAACTACTAGATATTAGTAGTCAGAGAGAATAAAAGAACTTAAGCCTAACTTTAACAATTAATTTAAAGCGAGGCTTAACTTTAACAATTGAATT
This sequence comes from Phasia obesa, assembly GCA_949628195.1. NCBI lineage: Eukaryota > Metazoa > Arthropoda > Insecta > Diptera > Tachinidae > Phasia > Phasia obesa. The sequence continues at coordinate 81,033,647 of OX451218.1, forward strand.
ATATGTAAAAGCATTACTACGTCTTAAGTGATCCGTAAAGGTGCGATTCTTTATTTTGACATGTTTGATATTTTAAGTTTGAAGCTGAGATAATACCCAATAACTGAATATCATATCATATTGAATTAGGGATCGAACTATAAAGAAAAAGCTTGCCGTCTATTTATTCAATTTCATTTGTGTTTCATTGTAACTTTTCAAAATGCATGCCAAATTTTTTGACCCCCAGTCTTGAGGTTTAATTTTGATGGCATGGATTGTGCGAAATTTCTAAATGTACTCTGTTGCCAGAATAGGTTAACTTTTTGTTAGTTTCGCAGTCATGTTGGCAATCAGCGGGTGTACCAACCTAGTGGCTCAACGAAGATTTATAAAACCTTTTTTTGGAATATGCAATGGCTATAATAAAGAAAAAATTTGCATATACAAAACAAATATAAAATTGGTCCGAATACACCACCTTGTGATAGTCAATCTATATAAATAAAATCAAATGTCTTTCGTTGGTAATCGCATCACTTAAGAACGGCAGCAATGATTTGGCCAATTTTTTTGTAAGTCTTCATTTTAAACCAACTTAGGTACTTATGGAAAGAAAAGTTGACCTCGCCCGTTTTTTAAGTAGCTAGAGAGCTCTAATAGATAGATCATAAAAACTTTTCACCAGTAAACTCCTTATTACTGTACATAGCTTAGTGAAACACAGGCTGGATTGGAATAGTGGGCGTGGTAGACCCATAAAAAGTAGATAATTATTACCGGATAGCTAGAGAACTGCAAAAGGTAGAGTCTAAAAACATTTCACAATTATCTAATGTGTATAGTCTAACAAAACACATACTGGATTGGGTCCTACACAAAGTGAAAAAAATATTATCGTGTACTTAAAGAACTACAATAGGTAGAGTCTTGAAATGTTTTACAAGTAACCCTCAGACTAATGTGGATAGTAAAGCAAAATATTGACTGGATGAAGACAGTGGGCGTGGTACCTCATATACAAAGTTAAAGATTATTATCGTGTACCTAGATAGGTATAATCTTGAAACTTTGCACAAGTAACCCTCAAACTAATGTGCATGGTCAAACAATAATAGCCTGAATTTGGATAGTGGGAGTGGTACCTCCTATAAAAAGTAAAATATTATTATCGTGTTATTACGCATAGTCTACCAATAAACAGATTAGGTGGGAACAGTGGAAGTCGTACATTGAATGTAAACTGAAACAGTTTTGTTGCGAGAATAGCGTGCGTTTTCTTCCAATTGATTATTGTATTTTTTTTAATGGTTGTTGCGAAAAGTACCAACCAATTTCAATAGCTTTATTTAATTAAACAAGTTTAGACATTTTGTTACAAATATATTTTTATCAATAATAACTTTTGATTTCAACCCTCCCTCGTTCATATAAATTGTTATCTTTAGGGCATTTAGAAAAAATTATATTAATTGTTTTAAGCTGGATGAGAAATTTCATGGGCTACAACAACTTGACAAAATATAATTTCTCAAAAAAACAAAATTATTATTAAACACTAAAAGGGTGCATAAATTACTCAAATAGTTTTTCGGACATATGGCTAAGTAAAACATTTTACACTCCTTTTATTTCCTTATTTTTTTGTCATCTTTCTTGATGACATCATCACAGGAAATCGAAATACGTTTAGGAATAAAATTATTTCTTTCAACACAAGGAAGAGTAAAAGTTCCTTTCAAATTTATGGCAGCAATTTAAATTAAAAGGTTTTTGTCTTTTTTATTTTACTTTTGAAAATTAAATGTTTTTGTCAACTTAAATTTCGAAAATGTTAAATATGCTTCAATTCCAGTATTTATTGATTTGATACCGGCTTTATATTTGCACGTATTTTCTGCAAGTATTTCTAATAACATTCCTAAATGTCTGGCGGCCTTTTGTTTAATTTCAACTCAAATAAATCGCCCTCTTCAGTTTATCATTGTTGATTGTAGTCTTCTTAGTTTGAACTTGTGTGGTTCGTTTCTTATTTGTCCAGAGTCAATAATCAATTATTGTGAAACGAACCTTTCAAGTTGTTTTAGTCTGCTGCTTCATTTGAGTGTCATATAAATTGCAATGGACAGTGGTAGTAGTATTTGATTACTAAATATTTTGAAAATGCTTATATTGGGCGCATGTTTAAAGAAGTAAAACTTAACAATATAATTTTTCTACATTTTTAAATAGATATAAAATGATAAAAATAAAGTGATATAAAACTTTAAATTAGACTTAAAAGTAGAGAATTTTCCAGTAAAACCTTGATAAGTATTTGATTGATGTGACTTTTAAGGTATATATTTTTTTCTTTTCATTTTTTTAAATACTTTAATATTTAAAAGTGCTCAGAAATTAAATGCTGCAATAGATACCTGTATTTAGTAAATAATAATCTGTTCCCACCAAATAGTATTGCTTTTTATGAAGGTCTTTAATACATATCGAAGAAGAAAAACCCTACCAACCTAACAAACAAACAAAAATCGTCCCTCGCAGGGGGTTATTGATCTCCCGAGATCTAAATGCAATCCTTGCGCTCTACCTGCCGCGGTCTAATATTTATTTGGCAAAAAAATCAAATGAGAATCCGTAAAGCCGAAAAAAATGAAAAAAACGTGAAAAATATAGATGGTCGTGGTTTTTGGCACGTAGCCTCCAAATAAATAATCCGATGTTGCTAAATTGCAATCCCAAAATTTGCAAAACTCTGTCCGACAGATTGGTGTACTTAAATTTTTTGTATCTCTTCTGGTGCCTTGGCGAGTGACATTTCAACGTCAACACGGACAGACGGACAGACAGATAGACGGACAGAACGACATCGCTCAATCAACTTCTCTATGTATAAGGATCCATAATTTATATAATATATTGTGGAAATTACACACAGAATGAAAAATTTATATATAACCTATCCACCAATGGTGTAGGGTATAGTAAGCGATGTGATAGAAAATGAAAATATAATAAGTAGAAATTGTATGTAGAAAATCGACGGAAACCGCGGGCAGCAGGTGATAAAATTTTTTTAATAATTTATTAAGCTGTTAAGAGCCCATTAGGTTTTTGTACATACATATTTATATATACATTTAGTATACATGTAAGCGAAGTAGGTGTTGGTATACAACCAACCATAAAGGAGAACCATCTATAGAAGATCAATCATGGAGAAAAAAAGTCCATGCTACCTGTCGAATTATCGCTGTGCAGGAAATATTTAGTAAGCAAAGTTGGTGTTCGTCATACTGTCGGGTGGGCCGAACCACACCTAAACGTCAAATTTTTTCCAATTTCAAATTTCAGACTAACACAACTTGAACGATGGAAAAATAAATAATCGAGCAATGGTCAGAATGGTGGCAAGAAATGGCAACAGTGGATTATCAATTTTAGAGAAAATCATCTTCAATGATGAGGCATATTCTCAGCTCAGTGAGTTCGTCAGTAAGCAGAATTGTCGCATTTGTTCGAATGATAATCCAAGAGTAATTGTCGATAAGCAATGCACCCACAAAGAGTGATTGGTGGGTGCAGTTTATGAGCTGGCTGCATCATCGGTCCGTTTTTTTTTTAAATGAGGCCGGTCAGGCAGTTACTGTAAATGGTGTTCGCTATCGTGAGATGATAACGAACTTTTTATGGCCCGAATTGGAAGATATGGATGTGAATATGGTTTCAACAGGACGGTATTACTTGCCACACAGCTTCCTAAACAATGGCTCTTTTGCGCGACAAATTCAATGGCCGTGTTATCTGACGTGGTGGCGATGTCAATTGGCCGTCAAGATCATGTGCTTTGACGTTGGACTTCTTTCTTTGGGGTTATTTGAAAGAAAAGGTGAACGTCGATAAGCCAGCAACAATTCCAGAGTTAAAGGAAGAGGTAATTGGGCACATTAACGGCATTGAATCTCAATTATGCCTCAGCGTCATCGAAAATTTGAGGCATCGGATAGAAGTGTGCCGTCGAGGTCGCGGCGGCCATTTGGCCGATATTTTGTTCTATACATAATTGAACCATACCCATATTATCAAAAATAAAAATAAGTGACATTAATTCTAAATAATATGTGTTTTATTAAAAATCAACATCGGCCCCTTAAAATTTAAACACCCTTTATAAAGGAGAAAAATCTAGCCTTCGGCCGAAATCTGACTATGCAACGAATCTTACCTGCCAATTGACGCCCAGGCGAGGAATCTTTAGCAAGCAAAGCCGGTATTAGTTATATTGATTTATTATTGCCAGCAAAAAATTTATTAGAACGATTAACAATGATTTTGTCCTAGATTTTGCTGAATGATCTAAGGCGTATTATTCTACCTGATTCGTACTGGTTCTGAATCTGTACCTGCAAAAAATATTTGCAGGATCACCCAACCGTGGTTGTTCATATTCTGTCCATGTCTAGGATAAACAAATTTTTTTAGACCAGTCTTTTTTGACTTTTTTAGTTTTACCATTTTGATTGGTCCGGCAATTGTTAAATAAATAAAAAAAAATTATTTCAAAACATCTCCGTTGGTAGATAAAAAATTATTTTAGATTTTTTCTTTAGTTCGTAAAAGGCTCTGCAAGCCATGGTGTAGTGTATACCGATTCTATAAGAACCGTTCTTTACATGTGAGTTATAAGCAGTTGATGGTGGCTGTTTAGTCTGGCCTGGACAAACGGGAAATGTTCGCATTATTTTATTTTTCTTTTCAAATAGCATGAAAATTGCAAATTAACTGAATTATAAATTATGCTTTTAATCATAATTCAATAAGAAATTCAAATTATGCGTAGTTAAGAGTTTTGTGTGGGGCATGTGAGATTGTGTATAGGATTAAAAAATATTTTCTCTAACGGCTTGTGTTAAATCACAAGTGGAGTTAATGTTCCTTCGTGTAGGAGTAAAACTTTGTTTGATTGATTCTTATGTTGACAGTATGAATACACAGCCGTATATGGTGTTTATACATATCTAGTTGTTTTCGTTGTCTTTTAAATTGTAATAAGTCTATTATATTAAATGATTTATGATTGAAGTAACTAATGATTTTCACTTTCAGTTTTTTTTTTTCTTGAAGTCGATTTAAAGTAAGAGTTGTACTTCGATTCTTCATCATTGCATTGCTTTGGCCATTGGAATGAATTATGTATCAGCAAATGGTGCTTAATATACACAGATACTTAGACATGCTTATCTTACAAGTTTTTGAAAGTATATGTATTAATATGAAAATTCTTAATTTCACTTTCTTATTTTTAGAAATTTTGTTGATTTAGTAGATTTTTTTGTAAACAATCGATCGATTTTTGTACGAAAATAAATTATGGAAAGCATGGTAATCTCTAAATTACAGACATTTAATGGCAAAATAAACACTTGTGAGGATGAATAATTTATTTTTATTTAATTTTGCTTGTTAAGAAAAAATGATTGATAAGGGTGCAATTTGAGAAAAATATAAAGGTTTTTAAAAAATGTATTTTTGTGTCATTAAGCTAAATAACTGCGTTAATGCCAGGTCATGGAAACTTTAAGTATCCTATGGCCAATATTAATATTGAAGTGGATGATTCTTGTGGATATCTTGTGAATATCCAGCACTGGCTATCATAAGACTTAGGACCACGAGCACACACATGTTAAATGTGGATGTCATGGCGATTTATGCCTATGACAAATGCTAGCACCTAAAAGATAAAGAAGAAGGTCTGATATTCACCAGTGTGAAATCACTATAGCTGGGAGTAAAGGCTACTAGTACAAGGCTCGATATAAGTAGGAAATTTGGTAATGACCAATAGGGTGCCTGAAATAATTAAGAACGGTATGGTATGGAAAAAGGACTCATGAACGTAGTATTTTGCTTCGATACCCTTAAATTAGTTACACCTCAAATTTAGCTTAGGTCGATTCAAGTTTTTTTCCTTATTAACAGAGATATTTTATTATAGTTCTTTAGCTACCATAAAGGTGGGCGTGGTAAATTTTTTTTCCTAAAAACCTATGTAGGTTTATATACATAGATTCGATAATTTTATTTTATTTAACAGAACATAATATCACAAAACTAAAAATTACAAATTTATTATTCACGTCGTTGACGTCCTGACAATATTTTGCTCGATTTTGCTTTGAAAGTATTCCACAGCAATTGTAAGACTTTTACTTTTATAGTGTTTCAGTTATGGTTTATGTATTTAGTTTATATAAAGGTAACCATTCTGAAACAAATTTTAAAATTTATAAAAATTTCAAAAATTTATTGTAAAGGTGTTTAAAATATTTTAATAACATTATAATTCCACAAATTTTAAATACAAATCAAAAACAAATTTTATTTAATTGGCGCCTAATGTTCCGCAATAGCTTTTAAAATATCCCACTTTAAAAAATGAAAAGGTATGTTGAAAACATAACTGTGTTGAAAATATCATAGTTTTAAACCGAAAATTTCAGTACCTTTCTTTTAGAAATGGTATAGTCATTTTATTTCTATAAAAGTAAAATAGGTGTGTATGTATTTCCGCAACAATATCAGAGATTATAATGTAGCTTTCGTATTTAATATAATTAAAATATGACAACGATTGTAACCAACGGCATTTATAGTCATGTAGCGGAGCAGCCGCTGGCTGTGGTCTATTTGTTTAAAGTAAAATTTTTTAAATATACATTATAACTTCGAAAAAAAATGGGTTTCGCCAAATTCCTATATGATTTAAAAGTTTAAAAAGACGAGCCATCAAATGTTGGTTATACAGAAAATATGTCAGCAAAAAACTGCAGTATCCAGAGGAAACAAGCGAAAAAGTAACACACTGAGAATATTATTTTTTTTGTTGTTACTTTTTTGTCATTGCAAATAACGGGAGATCCAACTAAAGTAACATTACATAGCAAATATTCAAAATGAACGACGAGATTATAGTTCTGTGCTCTTTTTGATTTCTCTAAACATACCGCAATTCCATGCGGTTTCTTTTTATAATCCAACAAAGTTTAAACTAAACTGTTTAAACGTTTAAGCTTTTTAACACAAAAGAGAGTGTATACGTTTAAGGGGTATTTGCTGCCATGTTTTCCATGTTTTATCAAGTAAGCACCCTGGTTATAAGTTGTGGTTGAACTGCAACTACTAACAACTACTGTTCCTAAAAGTTGTGCCACATTTTTGTGTCATTTCGTTTCATTCTAGGTACGTGTTGGTGCATTTAATTTGATTTTTGTTTAGTCTATATATTCATTGTCATTCTATTATTTTTCATCTCATCTACGGTTCTTTCTCTAACAAAATTTTTTAAAATACATTTAAATTTTTGCATATTTTACGTGATTTTTGCATTTTTAATATAAACATTTCTTCACATTTTTTCAATTTATTTTACCAAAGATAAATATATGTATCTTTAAAGGAAACATAACTGTGTACACTTTTGAAAAAAAAAAACTTTTTTGTTCTTTACTTGTTGCACACCCAATTACACATTTGCATTTATTTACACAGTTGCTCAGTTTACCAAAGCAAATGCCTCCTCCAGCCCTGCTGCAAATCCATTGTTTGCTCGTTATTTTATCAATTATGCTTTAGCGCGTGTTTAGTAGTTGGTTTAACGTACTTGTGTGTTTGTGTGTGTGGCTTCATACACTCGTATATACGTTTGTGTAAGTGTGAGTGTGCCTGTGTGAATGTTTAGAGAGCAGTGTCCTTAACTAATGGCTTTTGCCTATTAGATTTAATTAAGCAAATTGGATTTTTTTATAAATTTCGTAAAAAAGTTATAATTATTGTGTATCCCAGCGCAGACCAACTAATAAGAAATCAAAAATTACTGCACTACTAAAAGCGATTTCCCTTTTTTAATTTATATAAATATTTAAGTACACGCTTTGCCTATTATAAGAATGAAAACTTAAAAAACAAACTTCATTTTCTTAAGTACTTTTGAACAAGCAAAACAACCATTAGCTAAAGCTTTCAACACTAATTTTCTTCAGAATAATTTTGAGCATCTTTGGGATGGGGTACACGTGCCTCTTCATTTCGAAACGTGTATTTTCGTACTCTTTAAACTTTCATATGCCTGTATACCTGTGGCTGTAAAGTTTAATTCATTTATATATTATGTGCTCTGTTAAAATATTTCGCTGGATAAGGAGTCTCACAAAATTACAAATTAATTATGTTTTGATTTTTAAATCATAAAATCTGGAATTAAAATCTGACAGATTAAGAAAAATTGTGATTAATAAGTTAAAAGAACAAAAACGCAAAAATGATATATGAGAGCAACAGCACATTAATGAAATTTTTGCTTATAGCCATGACTGTGTGTCATATTTGGAGGTGATTATGTAACATTTTAAAGTTAATTTTAAATTGTCAGCGCTTTTTTTGCCAGTAGAACAATATTAGTTGACCAGAGCTAATATAGCGGGTCCTAATATAGTCTTAGACACAATTCTTAAAAGTGTCCTACAAAACGAAAAGGAAATTACTTGGGAACTGCGACGTCTCAAGAATTATTTACAATAAATAATAAGATGTCAGCCAGTTTTGCTATCTTGAGAGCATAACTTCCAAAAATGGCGGGTCAAGTGAAGACAACAGTATACAGAAAGTGCAACAAACTTTCGGTCCATTTGGTATTCGTCGTCACTCTCTCAGCGCTCACAAAATTAACAATCTTTAATACAAATGTCAATCCACTCTTCTTTTCTTTATTAATGAAGATACAATAAATAAATTATGATAAAAACTCTTCGCTACGGTTGCGAGACATGCAATGATGCCCCTCGAGACCCTTGGAAGATCCAGGTGTTTGTGAATCAATGCCTACGCAGGATATTTTGAGTATTCTAGCCTAAAGTGTTGTCCAACAACAGGCTTTGGCAACAATCCAACCAACAAATCATGGCCACAAAAATGAGAAGACGTAAATGATGGTGGATTGGCCACACTTTAAGAAGATCAGGGAATGACATTACAAGAAAAGGTATAGACTGGAAACGCAAGGAAGTCGAAGAAGAGAACGCCTAGCTCATACGTGTGGAAGGCAAATCGACGTAGAGGTGACCGGAATGGTTAAAATGTGGGGCGAAATGAAGGCGTTGGTACAAACCAGGAACATGTTCAAGTAATTTATTGAGGCCCTATGCTCCTTATAGCGAACATTTATGTATATATATCCTGACAATATTTTGTTCGATTTTGCTTTGAGTGTAATCCACAACAAATTTTAAGCATAAATTTTTAAAATTTATATAAAATGGTTAATATTTAAAGTAAAAATATTCAACAAGAGGGAAGCTTAAGGTAGTGGTAGACTTCGTTCTCACCAACTGACGATTGATAATTGAATACAAGTTTTCTCGTATTCCTTTATCTGGGTTTGGTTGGTTAAATAGATGATGCTTACAACTAAACAGTACCCTATTTAGATACAAGATTGCTGATGACGGACGTGGCTGTCTAGAAAATGTGCATTTCACTACTGCTGGTGTCTAAAAATTAAATTTTCCCAATTTTTCTTTAATATCATCACCTAATTTGTAATTTAATTAATTCTTTCTTAGAGGGAATAAAAACGAACTTAAGCTTGATTATAAATTTCATTATATTATAAAATTATTTTAAAGCTCTGTAAAAGACAGACAGGAAATGAGGTTCTCATTATTTTAAACCGCGTCATTTGTTGCGCAACATTGTTTAAACTATACTGCTTACAAAAATAAAAGATGCCTTAAAAATAAGATATTTTTGTGCGAAAATAAGTATCCTATATTAGAATCATGATAGAAAATTATGTTAAAATGCATCCAGTAGTTTTTACGTGATTCGAACACAATAAACGAAAGACAGACTGGAAAGGAGTTACTACTTGATTATACATATGTGTAGATAGAAAGTTTTTCCAATTTACTGGTAAAAAGAAAGCAAAAAGAAATGTGAACGAAGTACAAATAGGACATCTTATACATAACTATTTGAAAATAATTTTTTCAGAATATTGTCTATGTCTGCACTCTGGGTTATACTAAAGCAGAACAATACTCTTTAATTTTTTATTGGCTTCCGATTACAGACTGGAAATTTCATATCTCCTTATTAAATATTAAATATCATCACATATTTTTTTTCAATATATTATTGTTAAAATAACTTAGACCAATAATTGTATGGGCAATGCTTCAACTTTAATTTGAATTAAAAGAAGCAAGGGTAATTGGTAACAGATATTTTTTTTCTAATTTATAGTTAAAATAAATTAAAATATAATGAAAAAATTATAACAATCTTTGTTTTTTAACATGGAAAAAAATTAAAGCTTTAAATCTCCATAGAAAATATTTATATGTGCACAAATTTTATTTAATAGATATACATATTATTTTAGAAACAAAATAAAAGTTTTATACATCTAATTCTGTTTTTACACGGAAGATTGGTTCCAGAAAAATCCGTGTAAAAAAAAAACATTAATCATAAACAGTAATAGGTGATTTTTACACATATACATATGCATGTACATTAGGGTGTCCCTTATTTTTGGACGTCATTTTTTTTTTGCGCATACCCGCTAAAAAGTTTCTAAATAATCTAAGAAGCCACCAGAAAAAATTTTACATTGATACAAGAATGGTAAACCGTGGCGACTTGCGATCGTTTACATTGCTTTCAAAAAAATAAGCTTTCATATATATTTGTTTATCTAAAAAGGTGATTCTCCTTTTTGCTTAACTGTCAAATTAATGTATTGTTTGCGGTGGCAATTTTCAATTTCAATAGTGTGTTTTATAAAGTTCGGTGCCTTAACTAAAAAAATGTCCGTCGAATTACGAAGTGGAAAACAAAAAATTTTTCTCATCGGAATGCCTTGTCATCAAATTAATGGTGCTAAACTACCATCTAATAGACAAGTTCTCGCTGTGCTTTTTTACAATATGCGCGAAGTCAAGCTCGATCTTAGAGAAAGTGCAAATCTAGTAATTAGAGAATGTGTAATTTTTTGGGAGAAGGCAAGAATTCCTACAAAGGCAATTCCGAACTGTGTCAAGAAGCTTTTAGATAAATATACACCCGGGTAGACCGGGTTGCTTTGCTGGCATAGATAAAAACTTGGCAGACAAAGAGGAAAGATCTAGAAAAAGGTTATTACTCGAAGAAACAAGAAAATTAAGGCAACAAGAATTTTCGGAAGTTGCATCGACTTCTACATCATATGCTGAATGCAGACAAGTTTTAGACGTGGAAGAAATATTAAATTCTGATACCGAAGATTCACAATATTCCCACGACGACGAAATCCAGCCAGAGGCAAGCACAAGTTTGCAGAGCGACAGTTCAAAAAGAGGAAGAAAAAATCTGATAACACCAAAGGTAGTCGCAGTTTTAGACAGGTGCCAGCTAAGTATAAGAGATTCTGTCTATATTATTCAGGCTATCCTAGAGGCATTGGATCTGAAATGCGACGATTTTGCAATAAATAAATCTTCCATTCAGCGAATTCGTACACAAATGAGAAAATCACGTGCAGAAACTATAAAAAGTGACTTTAAGAACAACGTACCTGATATCATAACCGTCCATTGGGATGGCAAACTTTTACCCGGCTTAGACGTGAGAAGCTCCAAAGAGGAGAGGTTGCCAATTATAATTTCTTATAGCGACAAGGAACAACTTCTTGCAGTACCAAAATTGGAGAGTTCGTCTGGTAAACACCAAGAAACAGCTATTAAAACAGCTCTATATGACTGGAATCTCATTGACAAGGTGCAAATAATCTGTTGTGATACAACATCAACGAACATTGGCCGTTTTAATGGCGCTTGTGCTCTTTTGGAGAAAAGTTTGGGCAGAGACCTGGTGCTTTTCGCTTGTCGTCATCATATTTATGAGTTAGTGCTTAAAAGTGTATTTGAAGCCAAAATTAAGCAAAATGTTCGATCTCCAGAAATACCACTTTTTAAAAAAACTAGAGACAATTGGAAAAATATAGATTCGAATAAGATTGAACCATGCATCGATTTCGTTAGAAAGCACATTCCTGATGAACAAATTTTATCCATCTTAAGGTATTACAAAGCGGCATTGGAAAAAACTTTTATAAGAGAAGATTATCGTGAATTAGTAGAACTCTGCGTTGTGTTTTTGAATGGCGATCCAGAAAAGAAAATAAAAATCAAGCCCCCCGGAGCCTTACACCAAGCACGATGGATGGCCAGAGCCATTTATTCATTAAAAATATGTTTGCTCCAGTCCCAGATCAACATAGATGCAAATGATAAAAGTGCTCTGCAGGACATTTGCTTATTTGTTGCGATAATTTACGTAAAGCCATGGCTCGAGTGTACAGAAGCTGTAAAAGCACCTAATCAGGATTTGGGTTTTTTGAAAGCTGTCAAAGGCTATAATGAAATAGACGAAATAATTTCGAATGCTGCTCTAAGTAAGTTTTGTAAGCACTTATGGTATTTAAGTGAAGAGGCAGTCATTTTATCACTTTTTGATGACGAAGTGGATGACAAAACGGATGACGGATTTTAACAAACGATATACTCCAAACAGCGATGAAATGTCAGGATCGTTGTTTGGTGAGTCAAATTTATTTTTTTTTTAATGTTATCTTTGTGTTAAATCATATTTTTTGAAAAATTAGTACTGAATGCTTTTATAACAACTTTTATTACAACCTTTCTTTATTTCAGCTAAAACACTTGATTGCTTTGTATCAGGTAAAAGCAAAGTATTTCTTGCAAGATTACAGATCGATGATAGTTTTCTTCGCACAAATGTGGCGTCTTGGATAAACAACGCTGCATTTCTGGAAGCCAAACGAAAAGTAAGTCTTTTACGAGTGGTAAACGATGCTGCTGAAAGAGCAGTCAAACTTGTGGAAGATATTCACGGACTTATTACTGCTGATGAAGAGCAAAAACAGTTTTTGTTGCGCTGTGTTGAGGAACACAGAAACCTGTATCCAGACTGCAGAAAAAACACTTTAAAAAGAAGTTATCCCATATAATTTGGAATATTAAAATATTCTTAATAAAATATTCTTAATGCATCTTTTCATTTTTTCATTGTTCTCATTTACTGTATTATGTAAAACTTCTTGCCTTAGTCGCCACGGGTTACACTCATGATAGAAGAGTAAAATTTCATATTTAGGTATAATTTTCTATATATAAAAAAATTATAGGGTATGCGTTTCGAAATTCGAAAAAAAAAATTTTTTGTCTTATAAGGGACACCCTAATGTACATATAATGTGTATTTGCGCCGTTTATTTTCATCTTTAGTGTATGATGAAAACTTAACAGATATTTTCGTTCCAGAATTCAACGATTGCCTAATTGAATTTTAATTTTTTTATAGTTCTTACTGTGACTTCGTTTAAACCAAAAATTTTGCCAAGAAATGTTGAGCCTTCTCCATTTCGAAGGCGATCTACAATTTCAATTTTGTTTTCTAAACAAATGGCTTTACGTTGTAGTTTTTTATTTGTAAATTTCATCGTCTTCTTGTAGAGATGCATTGATAGTTTACATAATATTAACACATTTCAATTACTCTAACAAGTAAAAATGCTTGTATGCATATAAAGGGAACTCCTCTAAATTTTCAATATGAAAATATATCGCAAAACTTAAATTTTACAAATAAAATCTAATATCAAAAGATTTTGAATCGTGCTAAATGGAATAAAATTGTGTAAAAAAAAAAAAAAATTTATTTTCAAACCATCTTAATTCAAAACCGTGTAAAAAAAAGACCGTGTAAAAACAGAATTGGGTGTATATGTTAATAAGAGGTTGTGTTACTCTTGTGTATCCTGACCAATTTGATATTACGCGTCATTGACTCCACCATTTTTTCAGGACAGACACAACAATATTGACCCATTCAACCAATGTGTCCTTTTTTTTAGCTGTTTCCAGCTGTCATATGGCTTCAAGATGTATGAATTTTGATAGAAGGTATTCACCATAGATCCTCGATGGGATACAGCTCTGGGCTTAAAGCAGACCACTCGAGCAAATCAATTTGTCAAAAATTAAAAAACGCCTTTATCTTCGTCACTATGTGGATCGGTACATAATCACTTTGTTATCACTTTGTTAATCAGCAGCAAAATCAAGGTGTTCACATTGTAACAAATCTATGTAGATTTCTGGATTCAATTTTCCTAGCACAAAGCTTATTTTGGGCTTCCCTCTTGATAAAAAAAAAAATACCGCCCATACATTGAGTGATCCTGCACCATGAATTCGATTGTGTCATGCTTCCTGTGTGCGTCTTAAGTCCATCTAATTTTTGTGGAGACCATCTGGTCCGTCCAAATTAAACTTTTTGTGTGACTGAATATCATAGATTCAAATTTATCTTCCCAAAATTTATTATGTTCATTTTTATGTTCATTTTTATGGCGTTGCTTTAGACATAGTTTAGGCACTTAATACTCATATTAATGGTCTTAATATTGTCTTATTATTTGATGAACACGTTGTTTAGTCACACTTAGACCAAGTTCCACTTTTACTTGCTTACAACTCATGTGGATATTAGTTGCAAACTGCTGTATGCGCCATTTGCTCCTATTATCACTAGCGCATATCTGGCCGTTACGTTTATTAATACCGTAATCATTTGGATTTTTTAAGAAATTTGTCTTTGTTCTACACTTTTTCTTTACAGAAACAGCATCTTTAATGCCGGATTGGCTGGCTCACTTGATATATTTATATCATAATTCAGTTTCACTTGGCATTTTTCTAAAAATTCCAAAGATTTTATTTGTTTTTCATCTTAAACATTTGCTTATCAACTATATTAACTTATGGAGCAATTTTTTTGCTTTATGTGCTGATACGTTGATTTCGCACCAGTTGAAAGTCAAATAATTTATTTTGCACATATAAATATTTTACACTGGATTTTCAACATGCTTGATTAAAAATAGCGGTATTACGAATGCGGAGCAAAGATATCCTTAACAAACAACAACAATAGATAAAGTAATTATAAGAGAATGTGTATGTAAAAAAAAAAACAACTCTACCGTTAGTATAACATAAGGTCCAAAGAAAAGCAATTTTGCACATATAATTATTTGAATGGGAGTAGGAATAAGTTTTTGAAGTCCACCCTATAAAATACGTTTGAAAATTCCTACGCACATCTTAACTACCTCGAAGTCTCTGAAAACGCTAGACTTTAGACTGACTGTTCCCACTGGCAGCCGAATCCAGCATTTGTCTGCGTTAGGTCCTTAAACTTACATTATTCAGTGATGGACAGCCTACAAAGACCTTTTATCATATTTAGTCATCAGCGCACATTGGGCAAGAATCAAAATATTTAAAATCGGCAAGTTCTAATCTATAGCTTTACAATGCGCAGTGAGGCAGAAAAAATATTTTTGAAATACTTAAGCCAATATTTTGAATTTAGCCTGCTAACTCCGACAAAAATTTTTAACAATCTTGGCAAAATGTATTCAATAAAACTGCACCTGGATATCGTAACATTCAGAAATTAAAATTTGTACATGAGTAGATACAACTGTTACGTTTTAAGACATAATTTCTAGAAAAAAGATTTTTTGTAGGTCTTAGCTAGAGCTTTAAGACTTTCTGTATATAGTTTTAAAAATTACACAAAAATGTATAATGCCCTCATTACCCTTATATCCCTATCCTATCCCATCCTGATATTTTCAGTGTTTTATTTTCGCAAAATTTATTTCCCTTTCAAGCAACATTGTCCATTCTTCAAATCTTTAATACCTTTTTTCACTAAATTTCACTTAACGATTTAAATTTAAATCGCACGGTGCCCTCGAGTCCATAGCGTAAAATTTAACTTTTTAAGTATCGAATTTAAATAATTTTCTAATTTATTTTTCTAATTAAATTACTCGTAATTATCATAAACAAAATGTGAACAAATTTTTTTTCTTAACTGTTTAAGTCAATATCTTACATATTTTATGCACTTCATTTGCCTTGGTTGAGTGTAATTGCTTTTGAAACTTCATACCTATTAGAGAATTCTTTTAAATCAATTAATACCAGTTGTATATGAAACAACTTATGCTATACACATGAAATATCTGCATTAGACTACAAACATTTTAATAGTAGAAAATAACTAATAGTACTTGTTCATAATGAATATTATTTGCAAATGCTTTAGACACAGGAGATAAAGATTTACTCTTAGCATACAACACCAATTCAACTATCGAACTCCTTTGCAAGCATTAAACACCACAAAATACTATTAATACAAAAGCAAGTTGTATCAAGTAGCCATCAATGTACTTACTAAAGTGATAATACGTGATATTTGAAATACTTGTAAAACAGTACCAAGCAACAATTGAAGCTTGCTGATAAGCAGGTGTGCAAAGACAAATACTGCTTCGCTTTCTCTCTCTTAAAGCTGCTCTTAGCAGACATAATCACTTAACTTTCACACTGCCTAGGGATTCATGAATACCTAAATTAATAAATAGTCAAATGATAATATCAGACGCACAATATCTCTCGATCGGGCCTTACTTGAAAAAGTTAACACAAAACCAGACCCATTAAACTGGCTAATTGGTAGAAACTCTAAGCTAAGCTTATATTACAAACTTCTACTTTCCATCCTAAAATTTCTGGTCCATCCTCAAACCAATATTGTGTTTTAGAATTCAGTTGTGGGACAGGGCAATTTAGAACAAATTTAAAGGTGCCAAAATAAGATTTTACGAATGATCACAATTGCTTCCTGCTATAAAAAAGAAACTGAATATTCACAAAGATTTAATTGACGTGCAGAAAGAGTGATATATGCAGTAACCTTTTTAAAGAAGCTTGAAATGTATTTGCTAGCCCATAACTGTCTAAATGAACCTGGTTGCGTTTGACTAAGAAGAAGGGATTTTATTTGTCTTCTTCAGAGGTATGAACCCCATATAATAGCAGGCAATCGTGAAATACGCAATTTTTTTATGGCACTAGCTTGGCATTGCAATTACATTTGTTTTTTATTTCAGACTTAAGATAAGAGTTCTTATTGGTAATTCAAATATATATAAGAGTCAATAAATAAAATAGGAAGAAAATAAAATGCTTGAGATATGAATTTATAAAAATGAATATTTTAGTATAGAGTTTTTTTCAAAAGAAAAGGTGAATTAGGAATTTTATTGAAAAGTATTTATTTCCTTATCAATATCCATTTTATCCCCTTCAAAGTAATCCCCATCAGATATATTGTAATTGTGCCAGCGCTTCTACCAATTCTCAAAACTCTTCTTCTCGATTCTGACTTTATCTCATCAATCATATCTTTTTGAAAGAAGGCAAGTAGTCATTAACAATGGAAACGTATCCAGTCCTTTAACCATGTCGAGAGGTGTCCCTCAGGGGTCGATTCTTGGGCCTCTAGAATATTCGATATATGCAAATGATCTGCCTCTACAAATCAAATACTCAAAAGTGCATATGTGTGCTGACGATGTCCAGCTATATATTGATTGCACCATAGCATCATTGCGATCTCAAGTTAGTAATCTTAACCTCGATCTTCACAGAATTTATCAGTGGGCAACTGCAAATGGCCTGCGTCTTAATCCTAAGAAGTCAAAATGCCTAATTATTACTAAGAAAAGGACACAAATCGTTGAAGACATCAATATATATCGTGGCGGACAAAAAATTGAGATTGTAAATTCTGCTAAAAATCTGGGTGTCGTTTTTGATCGCAACCTTACTAGGTCAGACTATATTGATCAATTATGTGGCAGAACATATGGGATGCTCAGGATTTTATGGCACAGTCAGCATTTTACACCGCCGAAGATTAGCTACCAAAATTTGTTACTGGGTATACACTACAAAAATCCATATATTTTCTTGAACAACCAACTGTATAACATTAGATTACTTAAAACAAAAAAAGTCCCAAAGCTTAAGTTCAAGTAAAATTGTACGTCGATAAGATCTAAATATAATATGACATCTTACATACTTATGCTAGTACAACTAAAAGCTAAAACTAATTTTCTATAAAAGAAGACAGAAAACTCTTAACTAGAAATGAGTCAGAAAAACATCATTGCAGTCCAAAAATATTGAAGGTTTTATGCTTGTATTTGGACATTCTTAAAGAACACGGACAGAAAGTAGACACGACAATGGAAGGAGTAAATAAAGGTAGGTTACATGTGAATGGTGTTAAAATAAAATATATTCAACCTTAATCTCTAAGATGAGCTGATGGCCTTCGTTGCTAGTACTCTTTTTTTGTAACTTTGTAATAATTTATTATTATTAAGTTTCTTATTAAATAAATAATAATAAATAATTAATCTCTAAGAAACATTGTAATATTTGATTCACTATTTCAAATCTTCAGACAAATATTTGTCTAAATACAATACAGTACAATGACTCATAATTAAAGTCACTTTCAAAGGAATTTTTAGGGCCGCATGGGCCGGCCAGAGGACGGAAACTATTAACTTATGGTGACGCACGTAGAAAATGAGAAAGACAAGAGCTGACAAGTCTTTAATGCCAAAAGTAGCTTCCTTAGCAATAAATAAAAAGGTTAGAGCATGGCCACCAAGAAGAGCGCTACACAACATTGGATACCTCTCAGCTGAAATACATAAAAATGTTGCGGCACGTTTACAATTCGCCATGCAACACAACGATTGGGCTGGGCTGAGTCCTGATAAAACTAAAACGCATAAATAGTGTATCACAAATTGAGTGGCTATGGACCAAGTACTAAAAAACAAAATATTTTAAATGTTCCCAGAAGGTTCTAAATTAAATACACAAGAGCTGAAACCTGTAGTATCGTTTGGTTATTTATGTGAATAGCGGGCACGAATTCCTACGCAGTGTGAGAGTTATGTGAGTACATTTTTGTTCATTCACCTTTATTCTCCATTTCTTCAACCATCTTTCTAAATTTAATACGTGGTCTTGTACATATTCTGATGCTTTTTCGGGTATTTCGTGAATGCTTAAGAAAACTGTGTCGTCAGCAAATGTCGATGTGTGGACTCGGTTACTAGTTGGCATGTCTAAAGTATACAATAAGTATAAAAAGGGTTCCAATATACTACCTTGGGGACTCCGGCTTCGAATGGCTGGAGTGAGCTCAAAAAATCTCCTTCTTTCACAATAATTTTGCGTTCGGTTAAATAACTAACGAGCAGCATAGGTTTACGGCCAAATTCAGTTTTAGCTTATATATACGCCTTTATGCCATACCTTATCGAATGCTTGCGAAACGTCGATAAAAAGCTTACAGTATTTTCTTTCTTCAAATGTCTTCTTAACAACATTGACTAACCTGTTTGTTTGATTGTGCTATGTTTTTTTTTTTGAAGCCGAATTGATGGTTGTAAAATGACAGTGCGAAACCTATATTGTACTTGTAGAAAGGTATGAAATAATGGGAGAATTTCTCGGGGATAAAACTAACAAGTTGAAAGCAAATTTAGCTTGACAACTAAATAAGAAATATTTTGAGGTAGATGAAAGTGATTGACAACTAATTTAAACAATGACAGCATGGAAACATGTCTAACTTTCAATGTTTCCTTTTGATGAGGAAAGCTTTAAAAAATATTATTTATATTTATTTATTATTATTTATAGTTAAGATTTGCGGATATTTTATTCTGTCTGGACTTTTTTAATTGAGAAATGTTTACGATAAACAAAAAAACTTAAGAAATAAAGTCGACTTAATCCGTTATTATTTTTTGCTGTAAAAATTTAATGTGGCATTTTGAATACTAAAAAAAATATCTAATTTTTACTTCTCAAATTTTGTACGTGTTACCTTAAATTCTGGGTTTCTTACTCTGTTACTAGAATTATTTTGTTTGAATTTTTATTTATTAAAACATAAAAGTTTTAATTTAAAAAAAAAAATTATGTTAAAAAAAGTTTAATTTTTTGAGAAGTTGTTTAAACAACTCTTGATTTTAATAAACACCATGAGTGTGCTGAAGACAAACAAAGAATATTAATAAACTCAACGAATCTTTTATTAAATTTGTGAACAACGGAATTTATTTCATTTCATTTAAATTTTTTTATTTTTTTTACTTTCTATAGAAAAAGTTAAAAAACTAAATAAATTAACAGTCAAACAATGAGCTTAAATGCAGCCCTCTTCTTATTCTTCAAGAAAGAGAAGAACTGAAAACAATACTTGAATAGAAAATGTAAGATGAAAAGTTTGATTTTTTCTTTAGTTGAAAGAAAAAAAAAAACTCAAATCAAGACAACTTTCTTCCTTTAGTTTTTTTTTTATTTTTTGTTTATTAAATATATGAGTGTGTATATTTCATTTTCTAGGATTTCTGTTAAAGAATGAGTTATATGAAGTAAATTAACGAAAACAGAAATTTGAAGGTCCTGTACACAATGTGGTAGTAAAGTATATGTTTTGGTCGGCCTAGAATAGGGTTTTACAAACAAGATTTTATTAAATTTACTTTTACGGGCCTTAAGGACATTAAATTATTCTACAGCTTCCAAAAACTTGGCTTTGGTTAGGATTATATCATTGAGCCCTAGACGCACAGTCTTTGTGGAAGAATTGTTTATTCTCCTTTAATTTGATCGTTGCTAGTTTTTCATGCAGCTCTACCCATTGCTAAACTAGTAGAGTGTTGAAAAAACGTGCCATATCGAAATTTTTGGAAAATTTTCAAAAATTGTTTATTAATTTATTCGAAGCCAAATCACTTGCACTTGAAGTAGACTTTATAAATTTCTTTACAAAATTTGTCATAAAGTATACAACAACGAACTTAATACGGTATGATTTAAGGACATCTATACTGCGCTGAAAATCCCTGAATCCCTGAAAAGGAAATGCTACTAAAGCCATTCTGACAATATTATACTCAGTATAAAGACTTGGAAAAACTTCAATTCTATGAGAAAGTGTGATAGTGTGAAAGCAATATGTTATCAAAATGTGAAATAATACGCAAAGAAACTTGACATCCCATAATACCAAACCATTTTTAGAAACATTACTAAACGATAACATTTTTTATTTTATCAGGGTTGTGTTGTTTTGTTAAGCAAAGAACCAAGCTGAGTGAGTCGCAGTCGATAGTTAGGCGTCGTCGATGATATATTTTCTTTGTTCTGAAGGCAATTTTGGGTAGGTGTTAAATTGCCTTCAGTCTTATTGCCTTTGTTTTTTTTTATTTATCGAAAACTTGAACGGCCTGGAACAAACTTTAAATCCGGCGCCTCTACGCCCACATTAAATTGCTCAGCTGTTCAATGCCTCGGCCCAGCTTGTTCCTTTCTCATATTTTTTATTTTATATCTAGTGTGAACGATTTTTTTTACAAACACAACAACTCTCATTTTTTTTCTTACGAAATCCAAAAATAATCGGTACTATAATGTGAAATGGGCTTAAGTGAGACATCGCGAACAATTATCAGGTCATACGTAAGCAGGTTTGTAAGCAATCACAACTCACCATTTCCTTGTAATCCCGCATACGGCGATGCAGTCCGTTTTGCTGGGTATATTATTTATGAAAAGAAACTTCATTCATGAGGCTGTTAGGCTGGCTTCTCAGCTGCTTACTCAGTCAGTCGAATTTTCCAAAACTCCTCACAAAATTCTATTAAAATCCATTTAGTAGGTTTACGTGATGCAAACACAGACAGGAAAAAATTACTGTTTTATTATACATACATATGTATAGTTTACAACCACGTTTTTAAAAACAGCTTTTTACATCTCCCGAGTATTTGTAAATTTTGATACGTTGTTTGACAGTATTCCACATGAAAAAATTATCAGAATACCAGGCTTAATATATTTCAAGAATTTCCCTCTTTTACACGAAAGTAATTTTTTATTACAAAAGACTACATAAAACTTGCTCAAAAATCCTTCAAATGTAGGGGAACTTAAAGACACGTAGAAGCGCAACTTATTTCTTTTCTATCGAAAAGTATTAAGAGCATGTTTCCTTTTGTACATATAAGCCATATTTCTTATTTGTTATAAATGCTAACGCACAAAAAAAAGAGAAATTTAAATGGAAATAAAGAAGAAGGAAAAAAAACAAAGACAAATATAGAAAATTAACTTATAATAAAAAATTATGTGAAAAAATCACAGCACGTCAGCTGACTTTTTGATGATACGCAGACAGAATTCATTACAATGAATATAAGAGGTGTACTGAAATGGAATTTTTCTTTGTTGTTCTTGTAATTTCAGTATACGATTAATAAGAAAAAAAAAAATTGCACAAACTTTTTTCCTTTTTTTTTTTAGATAATGAAGAAGTTGTTATAAATATGTACCATCAAACTACTTAGATTTTTAAATATAAAATATAAAAAAATGAGGTAAGAGCTGTTTAAAAGATGGATCTGTCATACAGAATTGAATATTAGGTATTTTCAAATACTTATAAAAAAATCTGTGCATTTATTTTGGTGTCTTAAGTGCCTTTGAATGTTAAAATAAATTTCAAATAAAAATTGCTTATATATATGTAATTCTGTAAATATGAATAGAACAGTCGAAAATCTTTTATGTTTCCTATTTTGTAATTTTTCCTCTAATATTTTAAAAAGCAGCAATATTGGATGTAAAGTTTTTTCTGGGGGTTTACAAGCCTGCTAAATAACATTTTGTTAAAAAATCTTTGTTTTCGGACACGTTTTAAAAAAGTTAATTCTCAAACCATTTACATTTTTCGGTCAATTTTCGAAGAATGGAAATTTATTTAAAGACCGGAACCTTTTGCAAAATATGACACAACGGTTAATCTGATTTCGCCCCTTTTCACAAAGGGGTATTTGCGTAATCTACCCAAACATCATTATTTAGCTAATATTGGCTCTGGAATTTTTTTGAGTGCCAATATATCAACGTAACTTGGTCGTAGACTGTTAAATCTTGAAAATAAGAAAATCCGATGTTTCTTATTTTCAAGAAAATAAGAAAATCCGATGTTTCTTATTTTCAAGATAGGAAAAAAGTTTCCCATTAGAAGAACTAATCTTACCTCTAAAAATGCATTTTTTTTGTAGCAAATGTAACCTTTATGGTCAGCGAATATTTAAAATCCCAAACTTGAATCCAGGAGATTATAAAATTACATTTTTCGCCCCGCTCCTTTTATAGGCGTTTACATAAAATATTACTTGAAAAATATAATGTAATTATTGAAATAAATGGATTACATATGTACGTCGTTATGCCATAAAAATAAAATGTTAAAGTTTTTATAGACATAGGAAGGTATTTCTCCAACCCCACCACCTAAAACGAGCATGTAAGATTTTTTAAATTTTTTTTTGCTTATTTCCAAAACATATTCTATTTTAAACTTTTATGTGGAATAAAAGGTGTCTTTCCAGTGCCAATGGATTAAAAGGTGTCTTTCCAATCCTCACCACCCAAAAATATTAATAAAAATATATTTTTGTAATTTATTACTTTATAGTATTTAATTTATCTGAAAATAACAAATATATTCATAACTAACTGTGCCCGCCTTTTCGTCAGCTTTGCTTCCAAAGTGCCTAATTAAATTATACAACGTTTGTCGCTTCAATTTTTCTCTTTTCTTCTTTTTTTGTTTACATCGTGCAGCAATTTGTATCGATGTACGCAATTGTTTACATTTTATGCTTTAGAATACATGCAAAAGTGTGCCCATTTTTAATTCATCTTCCAGAACCCATAGTAGCGCTGAGTAATGCGAGCTAAGGTCCTACAATGGGCGGACTTATTAGACCTGAAAAGTTGGAGCGCGTGTAGGCAGGCTTGAATGGTGCTCAAAGAGCCCATGGCCAGGTAGGTACTTAGATACAATAGAAGTACTTTAAGCTGGATAATCGCATGGGTAACAGGTCATGGATACTTCAAATATTATCTAGCCAAGATGTAAAACGACGAAGATGGTACTTGTAGAGAAGGAGGCTGAGATGATAGCGCACATTGTGTTTGAAAGTCCGGCACTGGCTAGCATAAGACTTATGACCTATGAACATATGCTAGCAATTACTAGAGACTACGTGATGAGAAAAAAGGCCGACCGTAACCTATCGACTATCTGAAATCACTAAAGTCAAGATTAAAGATTGGTTGTAGCACGTGATTCTATGAGGTTAAGCTTGCTCCAATTACATTTCGGTTGTCTATAATCATAGAGGACGGAAGGGGGTCGAAAAGGGACCCGTTAAGGAAGTTGTCTGCTTGGATATTCCCCCTAAATTAAAATAAATACTCAACTTTGCTGATTTCAACAATGTTCAGAAACGCCCAATGTCAAACAAATGCCTTGAAAATTCACTATACGATGCAGAGTTTTGTTGTTTGTCGTGCTGCCTACTTAAATTTTTTACATTACTTTAATTTAATTTTTGGCCTAATATCAGGCTAGATTGACAAAATACCCCTCTGTGAGTTGCTGCGATAACCTAAAAGTGTTATTGGATGGAGGATTGGATTGAGGATGATACCTCGATTCCTGATATTACGTCATTTTACAGCCAATTTACTTTATATCCTAAAATTTCCCCAGATTATTATTATTTTTTTAAGTGTTTAAAGGTATTAAGCATTTTTAAGACTTTTTTTAACTTTTAAACTCATCCGTTTACGTTAAATAACACTTATGTCCATAAAAAAACCAAACACGCCCTTCAAAGATTTTCGATTTGATTTGAGAAACAAAAAATATGTTTTACAAACAAAATTAGGTTCTTCCGAAATAATATTCCGTAAAAAATATTTAACCTTCTAAGTTTTCTTTGCTAATGATTTTTTTGTTAGAAAAAAGAAGCAAGAACGTACAGCAAAAATGATGCTTTCTTAAATAACTGGAATGTTTTGTAGCGCAGTAAAAGTGGCATTGCACGTTTTTCATGTTTCAATTCAAGTTTTCTAATTTTTGTTCTTGGTGGTGGAGACATGGATTGCAAGCGTAAATGTTATTGACATTTGTATGTGGTTTTGGTTTGAAAACATCAACATTTTCATGTTCTTAATTTTTTCATTTAGAAGTTTTGCTTTTTCCGAGAAAAAAAAGAACATATCTTACATTTCCTAACATAAAATTTGTTAAAGTTTTCGAGTATGTGTATCTCTAATACCAATCTTGTGGCATGTAGGTTTGCTTCAACATATTGATGTACTTTCATAAAAGTACATTTTATGAAAGTATAGATTGGTTTTCCATTTTAAGTATATTTTAATAGTAACAATTTTGGTTGATATTGAAACTTTTCAAGGTCTTTTCTGTAGCAGAGTTTTCGTTGGAAATTTTGTTGAAGTGCAATATCACAGCGTGTTTATATTATGAGTATAAGTGTGTTATTTGATTGTATGCCAAGTAAACATATTCATATAATTTTTTTAAATAACACAGTGATATGCAATATATTACGATATATTACGATATATTAAATCGATAAAGTTTATGTTATTTTTCGTCACATCTAAGCAACAGTTTGATGTTGTGGAAAAATAAAATCATTAAATCTTTTTTTTTCGGATTATCGAAACAGACCACTAACTTAATGGGTTCCTTTTTGAACCCTCTGTTTCTCAATGATTTCTGGTATCAGTGTGGATATTTACGAATACCTTACTTTCATTGATTCTCGTGCTGTCACTAGCCTTTTACTCTCGACTTTAGTGATCTCAGATTGGCGACTGAAACCTCTCGAAATGCTTCCTCATCACAGAATCTATAGTAGCCTTAATATGTGTGTCTGCCCGTAGTCCAAAGCCTTATAGAATGTTACCCTTTTTCCAAACACAGGCAATTATCGTCGTACCACTCTTTTTTAACCTGTACTATAGCACTTGTAGGTACCTTGATTATATTTAAGCTCCTTCTGGGCCTTTCTGCCAAGTTGTAGTGAAAAATTCCAGAGTTTTTGGTGGGAATGGAACCCAAAACCCCAGACTGATAGACTAACCCACCAAGGTACCCAATTTAAATCTTTAAATAGCAGAGTGTTTGAATATTATGTAGCGTTTTGTTTGTTGGGTGTTTGTACGTGAGTGAATCATAAGTGTGTGCCCATACACATACATATGTATGTTTGATCAAGTAATTGTGTTCAGCAAAGTTAAGTTCGTACAATATATATGAGAAAGTGCAATTAACTTTAGTGGTTTTTGTACTTGTCAAATAAGCATGTAAAAATGTAGTTTCTCTTTCTGGATTTTTCGCTTTAATTTCGATTTATAAAGTATGAACATGCGAAGAAAAACTTTTATATGTCAGAAACAACAAATTTTGTTAGAAATTGTTTGCCAAATTTTAAATTTGATATTGTAATAATAGTCTTACAAATGATACTTTAATTGATGTGACAATATCACATTCAGCCATTTGTTTGTCATTGCTATAACGAAAGCGTGTTTATGCTTTATTTTATTCCATGAATTGCTTTCTTTGAAAATTTCTTCTTTTAATATATACTTTTATCATATTTTTATTTATTGTATTGTCAATATATTTGAACTTTTAATCTTAAGTCAAGTATGAGGAATTCACTAAAGATATGCAAGCACTAAATTAAAATTAGTTCGCTATATAAGCAAGTCTAAAAAAAACAAACCTTAAAATTAAAGGGTGTTCCGATAGTGGTGTGCTTTGTATGTTTGGAAGTTTTGAACCATAATAGGTTGAAGATTTTACTAAAAGTGTATAACTGCGGCCACTATAGCAAAAAATACTAAAATGTAGGGTGTTACAAAAGCGAAGTGTTATTTACGTTTACGTCTTTTTTGAGATGTAAGAGGCAACCACTTACAATTTCCAGATAGTAATTAAAACTATGTTTGTTTTATAAACAAGTATACAAAATTGAACTTTAATATTAAAGGGTGTTCCAAATATGCATATAGCCTAAGTATTGAATGAATAATTGGAATCATGAAATTTTTACATGGCCACTATAAAAAATAGTAAAAATTAAAGGGGTTTCAGCCAGTGACGTGATTTGCATGACAAAGCCTTATTTTTTGAACCGTAACAGGTAGACTCTTGAAATTTTGTACAGAAGATGTGTTGCCACGGCCGACAATTACTAAAAATTAAAGGGTGTTCCGACAGTGACATGTTTTTCACTTATAGTGACTTATTTTTTAATCGTAATAGGTAGACTCTTAATATATTTATAGAAAGGAAGTTGCCATGGCCACTATAATGAATAATAAACTTAAAGGGTGTTCTGACAGTGACACGATTTTATAAACCGTAATAGATACCCACTTGAAATGTTTACAGTAGATGTGTTACTTCGGCCGCTATAACAAATACTTAAAATTGAAATGTGATCATTAGTGACGTGTTTTTCACGAATATTACCTTTTTTTAACTTTTAATAGAAAGTGTATTACCATGGCCGCTATAAAATCAATTACATACTAAAATTTAAAGGGTGTTCCAATTATGATACATTTTTCCCGAATATTACTTTAATTTTAAAATTTAAGGGTGTCCCATAAGATATAAAGAAATAAACAACTGGAATTTCTGAATTATACTAAACATAGTACGGAACCCTACGTGTGTGAGTCTAACTCGCACTTGACTAATTTATTTTCATGATTGATATCAAATTGAAGCGTATGAAATCCCCTTTAAAATGAGCTATTACTCAAATTCCTAGGGCTTATAGAACTGGAATAAGAATATATTTAATCCTCGAGCTCATATGCAAAAAAGCGATATTTTTCCACTTTTATAACTGTATAGCTAAAAGCTGTAAGAGATAGAATTTTTTAAAAATCATATTTGGCTTCGGAAAGTCAAAGAGTATAAACAACAAAAGTTTTAATAAAATCGGAAGTGGTAAATTTGAAAACAATTTTTTTTTGTTAGGCCTTCATGCCATCCATACCTTATCTAATACTTGAGAAACGTTGATAAATAGTGCAGAACAGTATTATGTTTATTCGATATTTAACGCTTAGTCCTGACAATATTTTGTTCGATTTTGCTTTGAAAGTAATCGACACCATTTTAAGAGTTTTACGTATTTACTTTATATAAAATACCCATACCTGGATAATATTCTAAAATTTATTATTAATTTAATTTATTTATTAGAATTTTAAAATTGTAAAAATTATTTTAAAGCTCTGCACAGAAAAAAAATTTGCACCAATTAAAGGCTTTAATTAGTTTTAGATTAATCTATATATAAATAGGCAAGTGAAAAAAGTAAAGATTAACTGACTTAAAGTTCGCTTGATTTTTTTTTGTTTGTTTGATAGATTGTCAATAGAAGCAGTACAGAATATATTTTTTCATCTACATTTTTGTGTCTAAGATAGTTAAAAACAGTTAAGAATATTAGCCAATCATAAAGCCTCTTTCTCTCTTAATTTGCTAAAAAATTTGGCTTGGCAACTCCGTAAACACTCAGAAGGAAAAACTTATTTTATTTGTTCATTCTATTTTTATTTCCATCTTTGTATGTACTTTTGAAAAATATATAAAAAGTTTACAAAAGTAAATTTGGGCAAAAAGTAATAGGGCAAATTCTAGCTTATTCAAATATATCTGTTTAAACAACAGAACAAAAAAAAACCTAATTAAACAAATAATTAAATCAATTAATTATTTAATTAAAACTTAACCTGAAACCAATTAAAATCTTTAATTGATAAAAATATATTTTTATATGTATATATATTTATTATATGTATATATACAGCTTAGAGCCTCGTGACAAAGAAACTTCTTCCTATCAATATTCTATCAATGAGTTTTCGATATACTGACTGGAAAAGCGCTAGTCTATCAGTGTGTAGGTTGCGGGTTCGATTTCCAATATAGACTCTGAGTATTTTCTCTACATAAGCGAAAAGCTTCGCAGGTAGTGTTGTTTAAAAAAAATCTCTTACTCTTCTAAAAATTTACCCCCGGGGGTTCCAATTGTCACTGCAGGAATGGCAAATGCTTTGACGCGGTTCACTCGGGGAAAATAGGGGCACCAGACGCTAGGGTTCCTAGAGCCTAAATCTGGAAGAAAAGGTCTGTGTGTTAAAACATACGGGTCCTCTTCGAGGCCCGACCAGTGCTCAAAGGACTGGTACCACGGGAATCGGTGGCCCCACAGAGAGCCTATCCCCTCTGTGACCGGTTATTGGTGAGGTCCCCTTCGGGGGTACACGTGGTGGTTGTGGTTTAAGATCGATTTATGTACGTAAGGTGCAAGGTCGATCAAGTGTGCTGTTGCACTCTCAACAGACGGAGTTTGGATAGTCTCCAAACCCCTAAGCAAGAGGTTATAATGTGGATCAAGGCTTGCCTTGGAAAGGCTTTCCATATTATATAAATTGCTATTCATTGTGACTGTATCACACACAAAAAGCGATTGGTGGCAATCGTAAAGTGTTGTTATACTACACAATGGGGTGATAGTCTACGCCTAAGTTTCACTCGGTGGTAAGACCACCGTGAGGTTAGGCCGAGTAGGCAGCTACTCACGTTAATCTTGTTCCACAATAGTCTTCTAAAATTATTAAAATATAAATATGACAACTTGATTTCTCATATTCCAGGTATGGGATATATACCCACTGGTAAATGCATGATTTACATGCTAAAGCGATTAACTCCATATTTATATTTAATTGATTTTTTTTTGTAATCATTCTTAAAATATTAATTAATTTAAGTAAAATGTTTTTATTTAAAAGAATTGATATAATTACGAGTACCATTATCAGAAAAATATGTACATTGAAAAAATATATATGTACGTTAAAGAATCGCAGATTACCTTTAGCAAACAATTATAAAGCGGAGTTAATTGCTTTGTCATTTGGCTCATCCAAATACATATGAATAGAAAGAGCAAAACAATATAAACTCATATCAACATAACTAAGCAATTCATTCTTGTCATAATTAAATTTGATTAAATTATAACCTTAAGAAGATACATGTTATTGTTTTGATATTTATCAAAAACTCATTACTAAACATGCATGTTTTAAAACGAACTGTAATGAAATGAAACCGAACATGACTTACGAGTGTAACAAACAATCAAGCAGACTTACACTTACAGTAAAACATTCACAGGCATATATAAATATACAAACATACGTATAAATTACCAAACATCCATACACATAGCCATGGCTTGAATACAAAACCGATGGCAAATAGAAGACGAATCACAGAAATATATACATATGTGTGTACGTCGAATCACAAAAAAAGGAAAAACACTTGAGAAAGAGTAATTTGTAGTTGTTGGTGTTGGTGTTTCTATGCGTACATCTAAATGTATAATTCTTATATTGTGGGTGATGGAGTAAAATGAATTTCAGTGGTGATAGTAATGGTTTGTTGAGTTATAAAAGTAGCTACTACAACTACAATAGCAGCAACAACAATAGGAACAATTTATCACACTCTAACAACCACTTGAATGCAATTATTTTGTCATCGTACGTTTCCTAATTGAATATTCCAACACCGCACTATGAAGAAAAGTACAAAATACGTATACACATACATTTATATATTTAGCTACGTATGTATATGGTATGTGTGGCTGTGTATTAATTGTCTCGACAATTTTAGCAAAAGTAGTCATTGTAACATTTAAACTTGCAAAAATAAACTTGTATTTTTGCTTTTTTTTATTTCTGTATAGTCATTGAGTATGGCATGGTTGGTTGGTCGTTTATTTCCGGTCTGCAACAAATATGTCACATACCAAAATACAAATACATATATTGAAACCATGCTCCTGTTAAACTTTCTTCTGCCTTGTCCACGCATGTAATGTCAATTCAAATACTCACATACGGTCCATCACAGAGAAAGGTGGGACCAACATTCGACAACAAACAAGTGCACAAATATATTGGCAGAATTACGAAGATAATGTGACCAACTGCATCTTGGCGCTAGAAATCCTACAAAATTTTAATAAAACATGTTGCTGTTCTATATACAACAGCATCTATATAGAAAATTCAAACTTTTCTCGTGAAAATAATACGAGAAAAGTTCGATTATTCTGTAAATTTTTGTATTTTTGTAAATGTTTGTAAATTTTTGTATTCTGTAAATTTTTGTATTTGACTATGGGGATTCTGCTTCAATTTTAATGGTTACAAAGTGATTTACTGAGATCTTTTGTAGTCATACCAACACAAAGAAAAGAAGGCTCAAAGTAGAGAAATATTTGAGAAATATTTTAATTTGGAGGGAAGAAAAAGAAAAACTCTCTGAGCTTAATATATCGAGCTAAAAGAAGCCCATATTG
The DNA here is from genome assembly GCA_949628195.1 of Phasia obesa. NCBI lineage: Eukaryota > Metazoa > Arthropoda > Insecta > Diptera > Tachinidae > Phasia > Phasia obesa. The sequence goes on from OX451218.1 coordinate 81,065,001, forward strand.
AGAAATAAAATGTTTGTTTATTGAAAAAATTATTATAAAATATCCCTCGGAGCATTAGGCTTCAGACGCTAAACAAATATATTTTTTTCATATTTTATTTATTGTATCTTCAATAAATCTGAACTAACAATAATTACTAATATCTTAAATCTAAAATAAAAATATATATACTTGTTAAGTTCAGCCAGTGCTAGACAAAAAAAAATGTATGATTCACGGTTGCTGCTATCATTTGCGGGTCATCCCTCTGATGTACGGCCAAGAAAAGCAGTATCTCTTCTTTTTAGTCCAATGTAACTTAATAATGTTCACTTAGTATGTTAAGCGCCAAAGGGTTTGGTTGAGATTCAAGGTTCTTTATATATGTTACTGCATGTTTCGCTATTTCAGTTTTGACTGATGGCATGTTTAGGACTTTGTGGATGTTCGAGTTTTTTATGTACCAAGGAGCAACTGTAATCATACGTAGAGTCTTATTTTGGCGGCTTTGAATTCTTTCTACATTGCTAGCTGAGGCAGTGCCCCGTAATTGAATGCCATAACACCAATTTAGTTTTAGAATTGATTTGTACAATAGAAGTTTGCAATCTAAGCTGGGAGTAGAGTGTCTGCCAATAAGCCAGTTTACAGCTTTTAGTTTTATTTGTGTTAACTTTGTTTCTATGTGGCGTTTCCGGTCAAGATGTATGTCAAGATATTTCACGTGTGAAAGCTGTGGTACCGTTTGGTTATTTATGCGAATAGGGGGGCACGATTCCTTATGCAGTGTGGAAGTTATATGATTACATTTTTGTCAATTCACTTTTATTCTCCATTTCTTCAACCACTTTCCTAAACTGAATATGTGGTCTTGTAAATATCATGATGATACTTCGGGACTTTCGTGAATGCTTAAAAAAGCTGTTTTGTCGGCAAATGTCGACGTATCGGTTACTAGTTGGCATATCTGAAGTATACAACAAATATAAAATGTGCCCTGGGGAACTCCGGCATTAATTGGCTCAGGTGAGCTTACAAAATTTTCGATCGGTTAAATAATTACCTAACAGCTTATAAGTTTACGGGAAATTACATTGTTATTAAAATATTTTAAACATCTCTTAGAGAGGTTTACAATAATTTTTAGAAAATCTTATAAATTTAAGAATTTTATCCAGGGATGGGTACCTTTATATAAAGTTAACACATAAACCATAACTGAAGCACTATAAAAGTAAGAGTATTTCAATTGGTGTGGAATACTTTCACAGCAAAATCAAGCAAAATATTGTCAGGACGCCCTCGGCGTAGCGGATACCACGACGTGGCGGGCACAGCTAGTGGATAAGGTACCTCTGTGTTCAAATTATCTTAATAATAACGTAATTCCACAAAGTACAAATAAACATAAAATAAAAACTTTATTCAATTGGCGCCATCTGTTGTTTAAAATATCCGACTTTCAAAAATAAAAGGGGCGCAACCGTGTTTAAAATATCCCAGTTTTAAACCAGAAACTGCGTACTTTCACTGCTTTTTCTTCACTTTCTCTTTAAAATTAGGTATTTTTACGGTATCCTATATTGAAATCAGGATGCTAAGGTACCTTTGTAAAAATCCATCCAGTAGTTTTTACGTGATGCGAACGCAAATGAAAAGCAGACAAACAGGCAGACGGAAATGAGATACTATTTTATTATATGTTTAGATAAGGAATTCCGTCAAGACAAAAAAAAATTAAAATTAAAATAAATTCTCTATCTTTCGATTTAAATATTGAAATTCTTTCCAAATATTATTAAGTAATTTGTTAAACTCACAACTACCAACGAATTCAATTCTCTGTTTGGTTGATTCCAACCTACACCTGGCTACTGCCAAATTGCTGTTAATCCGCGTATTATGAAATCGTAGTTTCTATTGAATCGCAGGATATAGTAGCCAATATTATGAATTGCTTTGAAAACATAAATTAGTAGTTGTAATTTTTAAAATCCGAAAATTGGTAAAACAGTTTTTGTAGAGCGATAGAGTTGAATATCTTATGGGTAGTTTAAAAACTACTTTTAAAGCTTTATTCTATAAACGCAAACGAGGTTTAAGTTCTGTTGTTTTTTTTTCAACCATACACGACAGCTAAATAATTAAGAGGCTTTGAATTAAGGCACTGAATAGCAAAATTTATGTGTCTTCATTAAATTTGTTTTTAAATTTATACATCAGACCTATTTTCATTTTCAGTAGTATACTGATTCCAATTAAAATTACTCTGTAATATGACTCAAAGATATTTTATTGAATATAAATAAAAAATTTCCTTGCCATTAACGAAAATACTGAAATTATTATTGTTGTGGCAATATGGTATCTTACAATATTTTTTTTTTAATTAGAAAATATTATTATTATTATATCACATAACAGTATTATTATGTAGATACTAATATGGTTTGACTACAACCATATAATTCAATCATAAAAAGTTTCTTTTGAGTGACTGTGATTACCTCAACCATGTTTTTTTCTTTTGTTTTCGTGTGTCAATGGTTTTTCTTTAACAAAACTTTTATGCAAAATTAATGTTTATATAATTAGATGCAGTGTTATTAAAATCTACTTAAAACCAAGTCGGCTACATTACCTACTACAATATTGTTCTAGGTTATATGAAACTTATGCACGTTTTTTGTATGTTGACAAAAACCCTTAAATGTGGCGTACAAAATATTTTTTGCAAAACTAAAAATTCTCTTCGTACAGCCTTTCATTTGTCCATACTTTGACTTTTACCCAGCCATCTTTTTCATTCTCCGAAATAATTGGAACAAAAAAAAAAACAAAATAAATTATGTGGCAAAATGTAACCAGACAGACAAATAACCCACTTGATTATGTACATATGGACAGACAAATGTAAAGTCATACAAAGGCACATACACATGTATTTAAATATGTTTATATTTTGTATGACAATAGATCATCAAATTCGTAACGTTTACATTTTGTATGTTTCATTACTTCAACTCATCATATCGTCATTACTATCAATAGGAACAATGATGCCAACATCATCATCATCACCATCGTCCTCATCGCTATCATTGTTTGATAGTATTCTACCATTACAATTACATTCCTTGAATCTTTTTTGAGAAAACATAATAGGACGGCAGTTGTAGATGGAGTTTTTTCCTCTATTGTACAATAGTTATAGTTGCAAGTAGCTTCATACGTAGACATAATATACACACATCCGTGATCCATAGGGAACACGCAAAAAGAGAATATGTATGTGTTTGCTATAAAACAAAAAAAAAAAAAATGATAACCTCAATGAATGTCCTTTTGTAAGTGCACTTTGTACTTTCGTTGCTAATGTACAGAAAGTTAAGCAAAATTCGGGGACCAATACTATAGTTATATGAATTGAATGTTTATAATTGATTCGTCAATAAGGACGGGTAGATTTTTTTTTTCGAACACTTAAAACTAATAAAACTTTATTTTTTATGGCAATAATAGGTATATCGCTCTTATATTTTATTTGTCGTTCTTCCTTGTCGACCATTTTAGCAGTTAATCAACCAACACCTGAACGTCAACCGAGCTAAAAACCTGTCCAATATATCACCGCTGTACTTGAAAGTACTCGAAACATCTAAACTCAACATTTTCCTATCATCAAAATATAGCTAATGTCACAAAAAATATTATTCTTATCATTTACCCATCTCTCTTGGAAACCCGTCTTCTTATATATATATATATATATATATATATATATATATATATATATATATATATATATATATATATATATAAGTGTATACACATGTACCAAATTACGCACGACAACGCCGGACAAACGTTTTACTGTGGTTACATGACATGAACAATGTCTTTGGCCAAGCGTTACAAGTGAAACCATTCTACCATACGCCTTTTTGTTAGCTTTATATTACAGCAAGTTAATTGTATTTCTTCTTCAATCAACCTATTACGCTGGCCGCCTCACTTTACGTCCTCCAATCCAACCATTCTCACATTAAATCATTCACTGTACTTTCATCTTAAGCAGTATTTTGTCTGTGCGTATTTTCACAGGCCACATTCGATTCTATATTGATGTGTGTTTCCTTTACAGTTCAATTTATTGTCAGGAGAGTACTCACCGGATGTCATTCTTGCTATATTATGTGTGTGTGCGTGTATATGTGTTTATGCTATAATGCAAGTGCTTACATATTCAGTGCATGAATATCAATGTATTTGTTATTACGTCGTCATACATGTACATGTCATCCTTCGTCTTCATCATCAAAAACGTAAACATCACGCAAAACATTCAAGTATCATAACGCTTAGCCGTTAGTAATCGATTTGTTGGCGTACAAGTGAAATAAAAGATACGCTTAGGAAAATATTATTGAAGGAATTGTCGTGGTCGGAATGGAATTTTCTTAATAATTTAATTTCATTTGTATTTAAAATAACTGATCACACACACATCTGTTATTCAAAGAATAGGAACGTTATATTTAAAGAAGGAAAATATCTTTTAAAACAATATGGTTTATTAAATGAAATAAAAACTAATAGACATTAAAATAGCTTTTGACAAATGCCTTTTATTTTTGCAAATAACTTTAAAATTAAATCACCACTCAAAAATTAAACTTTATTTTATTCTTCGTTAAATAACCCTACCGCACACCATTTTAAGAATATGTTTTACTTTACTTACTCAGGTGGCTATTACAGAACATTTGTTCCTGAAGCCAAACGTAGAATAGATTTCCAAGAGCCTCGATCTTCTGCGTATCTTCTCTAATTTCTGACACCAAGTTTCGAGATGTCTTCCTTTACTTAACCTTTCAAAACGCCTCATATGTATGCATATAAAAAATCAAAGCGCTCTCCTTTCCCTGGAGTGTGCTTGTGTAGAAACAATAAAACTGATAGAAAAAATTTCCATTTTAACCCCTTTATTCTATTCATTTTTAAACAAAGAACAGATGTGATACAGATTTACGTCAGTGCTTGGCCTATTGCCTAGATCTGGCGGTTGTCTTACCACTCAAAGCAATGGATCTATTAAAGCATCTCTTGCGAATACCGACACAGCAAACCGAAATTTTACAAAATGGATTGTAGGACCCTGCAACCCTTGTTTAGGACTTGGAGACTATCTTAACTCCTGACACGCTATTGGTGCTTTTGTTGCTGTTGCAACAGCAAACCGGGGTAAATAGCCCTTTCTGCGATTTACGAAAATTCCACGGGGCTACCGATAGTGATAGCTGACGGCAAATTGATAATTGCCAACTTTCTTTTTACTGAATTCTACGTAATCAGTAGGATTTGTTATAGCTCTATATTCCAGTTATCCTTAGTATAATCCAAGCTAACGCTGGACATTTACTATTGTATGTAAATGTCCAGCGGTATGCGCTGCCTACTTAACATGAGTTGAACTATAAAAACACTAAGCTTACATTATACCATCTTTCACACCATATTCCTGTTCTGACCAACAAACGGGTAAAGTTTATCAACTTTTTTGCAAAGTCAATTGCTGCTCACTATAAATTAGTCTTTATTTATCTCTTCACCAACCCATTTAGTTTCGGAAGACATTATAGAATCAATTTGGAAAAAATGTTTATTTCCTGCATACCACCAAGCATTTTTAAATGGTAAACGAGCATATAATACCAAAAAATTTATGTAAAAGTAAGGTTTTTTTGCAGCAGAATATGCACTCGCATAGAATACCAAGTTCATCTTATATTTATACCCAATGAACTTTATGCATAATTCTATAGACTGCCTTTTTTAGTTCATCTCCCCCACTAAATTTGAGTCTCCTTTTTAGTTTTAATTTTTATCTTTATGAGATCTACGTATAGCATTTCTATTATTTACGCAAGACATTCCTTGAGAATCATTTATTTTCTTTATTTTAATGACAACTAAGTAACAAAAGGTTAACTGCCAGCAGTACATGTTTGTTCTTTATGACACGAGCTACAACTTTGCCTCAGAAGGTATATCAAAATTTCTAACGGTTTGCAAGATATGAGCTTGAGTAAATATTCTTTTTTTGCAAAAATGACATCGAGGCCCCACATCTCTGAGGGCCCATAAAAAAACCTGGAGGACTTTGGGCAAAACTGGGAGACAAGGGTCTTTTTTTTGGTCTTTTATGACGTAGTGGTGTCCGTATATGGTTATTTTGCCATGACTTAAAAAATTACATAGTGTGTAATTAAAGAAAAACTTGTTGATGAATTCCTTCCAAATACTAAATAAGTCAGCTAATAAAAAAATCTTTACACTATACCGAGACGTAAAGAAAAGCAGAAGAAAGTCTTTTACAAAAACGAAAATTTTAGGCACAAACTCTTATAACAACAAACTGTTACCTTCCTCTGACTGATAAGACTAAAACATCATATCTGATTTGTATAAAGCAAAGTAAACAAAAATATATAAAAGCAATAATTTACAGTCAATTTCTATTAATTTTTTAACACAAAAGAAATTCTCAATTGATTTTAAACAAAAGCCATTCACAGATGTTTTGTTTAAAGAAATTTCAAATTTACTGTGCAAAAAAAAAAAACTTGTACAGACAAAAACATGTTATAATTTTAATCAACAAAGTCAAAAAAGGAAAAAAAAATGAATTAGAAACTCATCAGCAACAATGTCATGATACCCAGCTTTAAACTGAAAGCCAGAGAAAATATCAAAGCATTTCAAAGTTTTCATATCCAGCCAACAATCAATCTTTAGTTTAAAACAACGTCAGTGGAAAAGGTATACAAATAAATACAAGGGTAAAAATAAGCTTAAGATACTTGTTCTTGCAGTTAGAGTTAGTAAAGTCGTACTCGCAATCGCCTGATTCTGTTGTTGTAAAATAATGTTCATTTGATAAATTTCTATTGTCTGTTAGAATTTCCTATGTATTAAAGTAATTTCTGGTAGTTGAGTGGTTTCTTTTATTTATTTCTTTTTTTGGGTATTATTTTGTAAAACTGACAACATTACGACTACGCCAATCGGTCAAGTAGTCAACACAGGCTAAATAACCTCCACTAAAATTCAAGTTAAAAAGGGAGATTATGAAAAAGGGCACAAAGCCTTGTAGTAAAAACTGATGGTATTGTCCCTGGTTGACTAACCAGCCTGTCTGTGAAAGATTGAAATGATTATGAATACTACCAAGACTATATAATACACACAGTGCAAAAGTCCAAATACAAAATGCAGAGGAATAAACAAAAGAACCAGGATAAAATAGCAACAAAAAAAAAAAAAAAAAAGAAAAGACAAGCTACTAAAACACAAAATATTTAAGTAAAACAGTAAAGAAAAACGTGGAAATGTTTCTGTGTTGCTCTTTTTTTCTAATTCTTTCTTTGTTATTAAAAACACAATAGCCACCATCCGAAAACCAAAGAAACGTCAACTGCTAGGAAATGTACAAAATGATTAGTCGGTCTGCACGAAAGTGTGGATAACACAATCTATTTTCCTCTTATACTTACTTCTCTTTTTTTTTCGGCAAAACCAAATTTTTCTTTTGTGCTTTTATTTTTTCCACCAGATCTGCTTCCGTTTCCGTTATATACACAAAACAAAAAATAAAATAAAATAAATTTTACTTTAATACTGTTTTTGTGTTTAGTTGACTTGAAAAGTACTAATATTTTTTCAGCGGAATTGGCGAATGTGTGATAATACTTTGTATTAAAGTGAATCTGAAATAATTATTGAAAATATAAATTTTAATTAGTCCAAATTAATTTCTGAAGTCAAGCTTAAGTTTGTTATATTCGCTCTAAGTTGAAAGAATATTATTTACAAATTAAGTGATTAACTTTAAAGAAAAATTGGGAAAATTTTATTTTAGACACTAGCAGAAAGTAATACATTTTCTGTATTTAATTTTCTTTATTAGCATTCTTCACATCTATGTATTTCCGGTGGTGTTTAGTTATCCAAACGCAGATAAAGGTTTACGAGAAAAACTGTCTCAATCAGTTATTGTTTATAATCATTATTTTTCAATTTAATTGATTGTAGTTTTATTTTGCAAATAAAAAGTTTAACATTATTTACATTGTCTTATATTTATAAAATTATATTTGTTTGGTCAATCGCAAATTGCTTAGAAGGTTTCGCGAATCTAACCTATACATATAATAAAATAGTAACTTATTTTTGTCTGTCTGTCTGCTTTTCGTTTGTGTTCGCATCACGTTTAAATTACTGGTTGGATTTTGACAACATTTTGTGAGGAGGAACCTTAGCATCTTTATTCCAATATGGGATACCTTTTTCCGCAAAAATATTTAATTTCCAAGATACAGTGAGGAAAAGGCAGTGAAAGTATGCAATTTCCGGTTTAAATAAACTGAAATTTACGGTTTAAAACTGAGATATTTTAAACACGGTTGCGCACCTTTTCTTTTTGAAAGTGGGATATTTTAAACAATTGAATAAAATTTGTATTTGATTTGTATATTTACTTTGTGGAATTACATTGTTATTAAAATATTTTAAGCACCTCTTACAGAGGTGTTTTACAATATTATTCAGAATCTTATAGAAATTTTAGAATTTTATCCAAGGCTGGGTACCTTTATATAAAGAAAATACGTATCCGCATGGATTTTAACAAAATTTTGTGCGGTACCTTAGCATCCTATCCAATATAGGATACTTTATTTCTAAGAGATAATAAAGAGAAAATGCATTAAAAGTACGCCGATTTAAAGGTACTGCATAATTTAAGGCATCTTTTATTTTTGAAAGTTGAATATTTTAAAGATGGTTGTGCAAGAGATGGCGCTGATCTAATGATGAAAAGATATTATAAGGAATAAAATTTTATAAAAAATTAACTAAAAATTGTAATTAATTTAAGAAATTTTTTATCATTTTATCATACCTATTAAATTTTTTTTGTCATATTTTATTTATTGTATCTATATAAATATACTTCTTAAGTCCAGCCAGTGCTAGACAAAAAAATTGTATGTTTCACGGTTGCTGCTATCATTTGCGGATTATCCCTCGGACGTTCGGGCGAGAGAAGCAATGGCCCTCCTTCTTAGACGAATGTACCCACGTTCATTTAGTATGTTGCGTGGCAGCGGATTTGGATGTGTTTCACTCTTCTTTAAATAATTAACTGCATATTTCACTATTTCTGCTTTAACTGATGGCACGTTTAGATCTTTCTGGATGCTCGAGTTTTTTCTATATCAAGGAGCAGATGTTGTCATACGTAGAATCTTATTTTGGCGCCTTTGGATTTTTTCTACATTGCTAACTGTGGCAGTGCCCCATAATTGAATGCCATAACACCAAATTTGTTTTAGAATTGAATTGAATACAACAAAAGTTTGCAATCTAAAGCGAGAGTAGAATTTCTGCCAATAAGCCAGTTTAGTTATACGGCTTTTATCCTCATATGTGTTAACTTTGATTCTATTTGGCGTTTCCAAGTAAGGCGCAGATCAAGATGTATCCCGAGATATTTTACGTCTGAAAGCTGAGGTAATGTTTGCTTATTTATGCGAATAGGGGGTACGATTCCCTACGCAGTGTAAAAGTAATGTGAGTACATATTTTTTCATGCACCTTTATTCTCCTTTTCCTTTCTTCAACCATTTTTCTAAATTTAATATGTGGTCTTGTAAATATTGTGATGCTACTTCGGGTCTTTCGTGAATGCTCAAAAAAGCTGTGTCGTCGGCAAATGTCGATGTGCGGACTCGGTCACTAGTTGGCATATCTGAAGTATACAATAAGTATAAAAAGGGCCCCCATATACTACCTTGGGGAACTCCGGCTTCGAATGGCTGGGGAGAGCTCAAAAAATCTCCTTCTTTCACAATAAATTTTCGTTCGGTTAAATAACTAACTAGCAGCTTATATAGGTTTACAGGCAAATTCAGTTTTAGCTTATATATTAGGCCTTCATGCCATACCTTATCGAATGCTTAAGAAACGTGGTTAAAAAGCACAGAGCAGTATTTTCTCTCTCATTAAATGTCTTCTTAATAACAGTTAAAGACAGTTTGTTGGATTGTACTATTTTTTTTTTCTGAAGACGAATTGATGGTTTGGAATACATCCTTTGTCGCCTAAGTTATTAACAACTTCTCAAGCAGCTTTGACATACATATATATAGGCTTATAGACCTATATGAATATATTTTTGTGTGGTCTTTTCCTGGTTTAGGAATCATAGTTATTAACGAAATCTAAAGTTAGGATTTTATCGGCGAGATAAGTAGTTTTTCGTATTAGAGGTGCGCAATTATTTAAAATAAAATAATATTTATTGCTAGAGAATTTACAATGGAATGAAAACAAAAATATTTTCATGAAACTATTTTACAAGCATAAAATTCGTAGGTAATATGTTTTAAATAAATTACACAGGGCAACAGCAAAAATATGCTCGAGTAACTACTATATACATTTGATGTATCATGGCTACCTTAGTACAAAAATGGTAAAATTTTTAAATTCTATGGATAGATTTTTTTTTTAAAAATTTTTTTTTTAAAATTGCAATTTTTTTGAGACGTTTCTTCAAATAATTAATGATAACTCAAAAACTACTAATCCGATATTATTAAAATAAATTCAGAAAAATTAAGATTTGCATAGCCTTTAATTCGTCTATATATCGCGTTTCAATCGGATCAATAGTATCGGAGTTATAATAAAAAACTTAAGAAAAAAATATATTTTTTACGTAAAAATGGCAAAAATTTTCGTTTTAAAAAAATCATAAAAAATCGAAAACGGCAAAAAACTTCCAGATTCATTTTTTTTATCGCATAGCGACATATAATAGCAACAAAATGAGATATCGACCATAAAAATCGATTGATTTTTTTCGAATTTATTCACATTTTAGTGAATTCGCTCATTTTCACAAAATTTTAGTTTTTTGCTTGATATACGCATTATAGCGGGTTTTCAAATGTGTGAAAAACATAAATTTTCCAATTTCAAGGGGTGCATGTCGGATTAATGTTAGATTTGATGAGAAACTTCCACCCACAAAATTTTAGTCGAATTCGACAACGTTAACACGTAGCGCATAGGCCTCAAATCTGAAAAAAAGCGTTTAAATCGAAAATAATTGACGAATTTTCAGTTTTTGCAAAATTAACGCTATTTATTTCCCCTTTTGCAAAAAAGTGGATCCTGGTCCTTAGGGCAAACACAATGAGATTTACAATAAGCTACATATCTTTTAAATCGGTTAAACAGTTTTCAAGTTACTTGCCGAAGGCAATTGACAAAAAAATGTAACTAAGTCAAATCGATGGAATAGATCGAAAATGCATTTCATTGTTTTATTCATGTATTTTCTTTTATTTTATATTTTATTATTTAAATTTATTACAGCATATAAAATAAGGAAATAAATAAATAAATATTATAAACTACAAACTTTGGAATTTTCTTTTATGACATTTTCTATTATTGAATAACGAAGTGTTGCTCTGAATACTCCAGCAAAAATCTGCCATCATGTGTGCATCCCAGCGACCCTGGTATCTTTCCTCCATTGTCCGAATATCTTGGTGAAATCGTTCGCCCTGTTCCTCACTTAAGTCTCCTAGATTTTCAGGAAAACGATCTAAGTGACTGTGAAGGTAATGTAACTTGATGCTCATGTTGCATCCAAGATTCTGGAAGTGAGTTAACATCTCTTCAACGTGCGCAACATAATCATCATCCTTGTTATTTCCTAAGAAATGTTGAATAACCCATACAAACGAATCCCATGCATTTTTCTCAATTTCTGACATTGAACTGAGAAAATCGGTATCTTTGACCAATTTGCGAATTTGTGGGCCGTCAAATATTCCTGCTCTCAGCTTTTCCATACTCAAACTTTTAAACTTCCTTGAAATATACTGGAAACATTCACCATCTTTGTTAAGTGCTTTAACAAATTGTTTCATCAGACCAAGTTTAATGTGAAGAGGGGGTAAATGATGCGATCTCGGGGCACCAGAGGTACATTTATAACATTCCTCATACCTGGGTCCAGTGTTTCCCTATAAGGCCATTGTTTTCTCTTCCAGTGTTCTGACTTAGCTCTGCTGTCCCATAAACATAAAAAACAAGGGTATTTGGTATAGCCACTTTGTTGACCTAATAGGAAATTTACCATCTTAATATCAACACAAATTACCCAGTTATGTTCATTATACTTTATCTTCTTCATGACCAATGCAATTACAGAGTATTCTTCTTTTACCTTGGTTGAATGTGCGATTGGCAAGGAGTGAAATTTATTTCCATTGTGCAAAAGGACACACTTCAAGCTGCGTTTTGATGAGTCAATAAATAAACGCCATTCGCTTGAATCATATCTATGTAAGCCCATGGCAGTCATCAAACCAGGAATATCCGTGCAGCAGACAAAATCGTCCTCTTCTGCAAAATAGTGAAGTAAGCCTTTTTCTAGGGTACGGTAATACGAAACTTTAGTTTCCTCCGTTATGAGATTTGATTCCTTCATCCGGGATGCAAGTAATTCCGAAGATGCTTTTGACAATCCAAGTTCTCTTATTACATCATTTAGCTGGTCTTGATTCCATGGTCTCGGTGAGATATTTTTGTGTGGGATGAACTCGTCATTTTCAGATATAGGTAGTTCTGGATCTGAATTTCCTGATTGAGAACACATGCTTGAGGTTGAGTGTCCTTGTGAAGATGAAAGCACTTGACTACAGCTTGGTCCCTGATCTTGTGCATCCATAATTTCCTGCGAATGTAGAACTGCAAGTTGAAACCCATCAGCAGACCTCGTAGGGTAAGACTATCGCAAATGTTTTCCAAAGCCGGTTTTTGTAGTTAAACAAAAATAGCAATCAGATTCATGATTCGTTGTTTCTCTCCCACTGGGGCTTCGAAATTCCCCAGTGTGGTCTGAAAAATTTTTATAACAGAAAATTAAAAATTTTATAAAATATTCCAAATGTATTAACCTATACTTACTTTTTGTTAGATGAGCTTAGAGTTAAATTGAATCGACATGAAGTACATATAGTACTCGGCGTCCAATGTTCGTTAAAATTCTTCGGATTTATATTAAAGCAATCTTCATATGACTTTTGAAATGAAGCTGAGAAGCATTTCCGTTTTTTTTTCGTTAATATATTGGCCGCACACATAACAAAATGAGTCCGGATTGTTTTTACATAAAAATGTTCTAGTTTTCTTGCTCATGGCTGATTGAAAATTATGCTTCTGTTACCGCAAACACTTGTTGAATGAATAGAAATGGCTCAAGGAGCTCTTATAAATAATGATACTAAAATTTCGAACAACCCTTAATGTGGTCCTATTTTTACCTATTCCCAAGAATCGTAAAAAACATTAAGGAATGCTATGCAAAAAATCAATCTTTACAGGTAGCCAGCGGAAAAACCCAATTCGGCGTGCACGCAAATTTATGAACGTTTATTACTTTGCCGCCGCAATTGTCAAAATGAAGCAAGGGCGACAGGTAGCCAACAGAAAAGGAGCATTTCATCGTTTATCAGATTTCTACTGCAATCGTAAAAATTAAAAAACTTTTCCTTTATTGCTTACTTTTTTTAATTCTGAAAATCATAAAAATGCCATAAAGATCTGTTCCAAACAATTTTCTACATTCAATACTGTATTTCCACAGTAACACGTGTCCCACAGAAATACGTGTTTTGCCCAAAACAGTATTTCAGTATTCAAAAGCATCTAATTTTTTTATTTTGTTGCGTTGTGTAATAGGAAGATATCAGTCAATTTTAGCGAAATTTTATATTTTATTGTTAAAAAAGAAAAAAATAAAAAATTTTAAAAGTAAAATGTTTTTGTAAATTGTCTTCGGCAAGTTCTCAAGGACATATAATGGCCAGTGAAAATTGTAATAACTCGAAAACTTAAAGACATGTAGCTTATTGTAAATCTCATTGTGTTTGCCCTAAGGACCAGGATCCACTTTTTTGCAAAAGGGGAAATAAATAGCGTTAATTTTGCAAAAACTGAAAATTTGTCAATTATTTTCGATTTAAACGCTTTTTTTCAGATTTGGGGCCTATGCGCTACGTGTTAACGTTGTCGAATTCGACTAAAATTTTGTGGGTGGAAGTTTCTCATCAAATCTAACATTAATCCGACATGCACCCCTTGAAATTGGAAAATTTATGTTTTTCACACATTTGAAAACCCGCTATAATGCGTATATCAAGCAAAAAACTAAAATTTTGTGAAAATGAGCGAATTCACTAAAATGTGAATAAATTCGAAAAAAATCAATCGAGTTTTATGGTCGATATCTCATTTTGTTGCTATTATATGTCGCTATGCGATAAAAAAATGAATCTGGAAGTTTTTTGCCGTTTTCGATTTTTTATGATTTTTTTAAAACGAAAATTTTTGCCATTTTTACGTAAAAAATATATTTTTTTCTTAAGTTTTTTATTATAACTCCGATACTATCGATCCGATTGAAACGCGATATATAGACGAATTAAAGGCTGTGCAAATCTTAATTTTTCTGAATTTATTTTAATAATATCGGACTAGTAGTTTTTGAGTTATCATTAATTATTTGAAGAAACGTCTCAAAAAATTGCAATTTTAAAAAAAAATTTTTTAAAAAAAAATCTATCCATAGAATTTAAAAATTTTACCATTTTTGTACAAAGGTAGTCATGATACATCAAAATTATATAGTGGTTTTAAGAGCACATGAAATTTTTTTTATTTTGTTGTGCTGTGTTATTAATAAACAAGTGCAAACTTGTTGAGTAGAATACGAGTGTTTTCCTACACCCTTCCTCAATCGGATTCTACTCCTAGTAGACATCGCATTTTAAGAAATTTAGTTTTTGGCAACGGTTTTGTCATTATATCAGCTAGCATTTCATTTGATGGGCAGTAGACACATCTTATATGTGTTTTATCAATGTGATCTTTGACAAAATGAGTTTTGGTATCAATGTGTTTTGTTCTGGCGCTGAGCTTCTGATCTTTTATTATATGTAAACAGCTTTGGTTATCTTCATATATTACAATTGGGACGTTTTGCTGAATATACATGCCATCTAAGAGACGTTTTATCCAAATAGCCTGCTTGCACGTTTCAGATAGTGAAATAAATTCAGCTTCGGTTGAAGATAGTGCGACAAGAGTTTGCTTTTTACACGACCAACTTATTGTACAACCATTTATCTGAAAAATGTAACCAGAATTAGACTTCCGATCTATCGTATCCTCTGCCCAACTTGCATCTGCGTATCCTTTTAATATGTTGGGGTTATCGGTTTTGTGACTTAATCGTAAAAAATACTTTTCAGTGCCTTTCAAATATTTAAGCACTCTTTTTAGCTCTAACCAATCTTCTTGAGTGGGGCAACTAACTTTACGAGCAAGTATTGAAACACTCGCAGCAATATCTGGTCTTGAGCAAACACTTAGGTATAGTAGAGATCCAACTAATGTCTGATATTTATTATTATCCAACAATAAATCAGATTTAATCTTACCATATCCTGGATCTAATGGGTATTAAGATATTTTCGAATCTTCTAAACCATATTCCTTTGCAAGATTTCTAATGTAAATAGATTGACGAATACAATAATTTAAATCGTTATCTTGAAAAATTTCTATTCCTAAAAAATGACTAGCTCTTCTAAGGCAGTTTATAGAAAATTTGGACGACAATAATTTTTCTACAGCTGCACTGCTTGATTGCTTCTCACTAGCAACCAAAATATCATCAACGTAAATTAAAATATATACTAGCCCTTCCTCGTTGGTGTATTTTGTATATAAACATGGATCAGCACTGGATTGCATAAATCCTCCTAAAGATATCAAATCGTGTAGTGTTTGATTCCAAACATGAGCAGCCTGTTTGAGTCCATAAATGCTCTTCTTTAGCTTCCATACGAGTTTATTTCCTTCTTCAAAACCAGGGGGTTGTTTCATATAAACATTCTCTTTAAGATATCCGTTTAAAAAAGCACACTTCACATCAAAATGTACTACTGACATTTTCTGGACACCTGCAACAGATAGCAACACTCTTAATGTCGTTTGTCTAACAACAGGTGCATAAACTTCATCATAGTCTTCTCCATATTTTTGAGTAAACCCACGTGCGACCAATCGAGCTTTAAACCTTTGTGGTTTTCCAGCTATATCACGTTTAACTTTGAATATCCATTTACAGCTTATAATATTAGCGTTAGACGGAGCGGTTACCAATTTCCACGTATTTAAATCCTTTAAAGATGTGTACTCCTCTCTCATTGCTGTGACCCATTTCTCTTTGTCCTCTGATCTTAAAGCTTCTTTATAATCTTTGGGTTCTATAACATCTTTGCAAATAGAAACTGTATTATAACCAAAACGACTCGGTGGTTTACCCTTATTACTTCGTAATGAGCTACGAATTGATTGTGGTTCTGGTTTATTTTCATTATTTTCCACTAACCTTTTATCGTCATCGCTTACGGAACTCATGTGTTCTTCTTCCGTCACAGCAAGCTCTTCAATGCTTTGAAATGATGTATCGTCATCGGATAACACATTATCACGGTAACCTTGTATAAGATTATCATTACATTTAGATTTTCCATACAAAAACTCAATATAATTTTCAGAGGGATTTTCAATTCTGATACGAGTAGAGGGCTCTTCATCTACAAATTTAATATCACGACTTATTGTGACAACATTAGTATTTATATCAACTATTCGATAGTCCTTTGAGTGTTCATCATATCCCATAAAAACCAAAACTTTAGTTTTGTTATCTAATTTTTGACGTTTTTCCTTAGGTACAAGAACATGTCCTTTTCTACCAAAAATTTGAAAATTGTCTATATTGGGAATCTTTCCTTCCCACAATTGATATGGAGTACTATTTACCACCTTAGAAAAACATCTATTCTGTATGAAATTGGCTGTATTGATGGCCTCTCCCCAAAATGTTGTTGGTAATTTAGCTTCAGTAATCATACACCTGGCCATTTCAGTTAAACTTCTATTCTTCCTTTCAGCAACTCCATTTTGTTGCGGACAGTACGGAACAGTATATTCATATTGTATACCTTTCGAATCAAGGTAATTTTGCAGATATTTAGACGTGTACTCACCACCATTGTCTGACCTTATAATTTTCGGATATCTAGAGAACTTATTCTTAACCATTTCAATATAACATTTAAGTTTTTCCAAAACTTCGCTCTTTGTGTTAAGCAAGTAAACAACAGTAAAACGACTATAGTCATCAATAAATGTTAAATAATAACGTTTCTTTCCAGGAGTCATTGTTTGCATAGGCCCACAAACGTTACTTACCTTCTATAAAATCCTAACTTAAGCTGTTGGAAAGTTATAATAATGGCCTAGAGGTGTGTTATAAGCATTGATTGTAGGACTTTTTAGATTTTTTTAATGATATAAAATTGAACTTTGCGTTTAATAAGATTAACTTAAAAAAAAATAAAACCAAATATTCTTCTTTTCATTTTATTTATAAACATTAATTTTTTTCTTTCATTTAATATTTCATATCATATTTATTTTTTGATTATTCGCTAATTTATGGCATTTTATTTAAATTATGCACTTAAAAAATATTAAGCAAAAAATAAATAAAAATGAAAGCTCCAACAACTAACTATACACTTAATAACAACAGCTTGCGGATACAACGAATTGTTGTTGGCTTTAAATGTATAAATTGTGTATTGATAAGAGACTTTATTACATAAATATTCGCATAGACAAGCGAAATTTATCACTAGCAACACGAGCTCATACAATGGAATGATTGTTTTGGAAGTAGTGACCATAAACATGAATGGTTAAACCATATAGTATTTGGCATTCGGTTGCACTATAAAGGGTATGCGGTCGGTCTTTTCAGTAATTATGTAAAATTTCGATTTATTTGTTTGATTTATATTTAAAAATGAACTAAAATTTTGTTTGCTGCAACACAACATTTCAAAATGTAGATGCAATTTGGGGAAATAAATTTTGTGGGAATCCCTAATGTAATTGCATAAATGCAAACAAATTTACACATATTTCAATACAATCGGTTTTAATAATCATTGAAAAATTTTATAATGTTCTATGCACAAGAACTTTGCATTATGCATACTTGCACGCGCTATATAGTTATTTCCAGTAGTATTACTGCTGTAGCATTTAGTTATTAATGTTATTATCGACTACATTTGAATTTATTTGCCAAGATAGTCATTGCTGCTGGTTATAAATAAAATGCATTAAAATAAGGTGACAATAGCGTTTTCGAACAATTTAAATAGCTGCCCTGTTAATTAGTAAAATTTAAAGGAAATACTCTCTATTCTTTTTCAGCAATTTTAATAAAGACTGTAATATAAACTATAATTCATTCAAACAAATCCGATAGGTGTTTGTTTATAATTTGCGAATGATATCTTTTTCTTTAACGTTTTATTTATTATATATTTGAACTAACAATAATTAATTATATGTGAAGTCTAAAAAACGAAAATATGGGTATATTTGTTAAGCCGGTTATTTTAGATGCTACGCCTTTTTTTTGTTATTACTTTTACTGTAAGTCACTTTATTTATTAACACCACTGTTCAGAAATACACAAACTGTTAAACACTCTCTTACAATACGACAACTGAACTCCTTGACGCTTGAAATAATACTGCCATCTTGACCTTGATTTCTATGTCGTCTATTCGCTGGTGTATGACCTGAGAGATTTCTTGAAGTCTTTCGTTAGCCGCCTTAGATGCTTTAGAAACTTCCTCATCAATCAGCTAGAAGTTCTTGATTTTCACCTCTTACTTCAGCCTCCAATTTTTCGCTGTTTGCTCAAGAAGCTTCTTGTACATTTTCTAGAAGCATTCTAGTGTTTGCTTTCATTTTCTGCAGCAGCACACGTCGTATTGAAGTCCATGCTACTTGTTGTTATTTCACGGCTGCGTACCTCTATCTCCTCTTTTCCTTCAAACTCGTATGCGCATATGTCCAAGCCATGAAGCTTGAATAAGCCTCTTTTGCAGTTTTGTTTTGTTACCTGCTGTTGTCAATTCCAGTTTACTCAACTCCTTTTTCAGCTGCTCCACTTTAAGTTCTTCAAATTTCATTGTTGTTTATTATTTTATTTTAATTTATTTTTCAATTTCACTTCAGTCACCAATTGTTGTTCAGAGTCTATAATGAATAAATTCTTCAATATATAATTCTGCTTGTTTCGTTATTTATGCTTTAGCTGATAGCACGTAAGGTCTTTTATGAGTGTCTGAATCTTTAACAAGCGACTGTGACCTTTCATAGAACTTATTTTGGCGTCTTTGAATTTCTTCCAAGTTTAAAGCTGACACCATGTGACACAACTGAGTTCTATAACACCATATAGGTTTGACAGACCGGGGGGTGTTAATTTCATTTTTTTACATAATTACACATGCAATTACCAATTATTGGTAATTGTAATTGGAATTTTTCAATTACAATTACATACAATTATTTGTTATATTTTGTCAATTACACATTACATGTAATTTGTAGTTGGAAATCTTTAATTACAAATTAAATGTAATTAAAAAAATCAATTATAATTACATGTAATGGAAACTTTAGAGGAATATAAAAGAATTTTGTTTAATTGAAAGTACGAGTACGCCTAATTATAATTAAAATTGCTTGTAATGTGTAATTGAAATTTTCTAAAAAACAAAATTTATGTCTGGAGTTACGGAAACTTATTGTGAAGTACCACGAAGGTAGAAAATCTCTTCGGTAAAGTGGTGAGTTAGTTGTATATTTCAAAACAATTGTATAAACTATAATTAAAAACTAAGGAAATAAAATGCTTTGAAACTAAGACAAGGAGTTGCCGTTCACCTAAATTAACTTATCATATAAAACGCCAGAATCTTGGAAAGATAAAACAAAATCAAAGAAACACAGCAAAGGAAATCACAAAATACCTAGAATTTAATAATTTTATGTCAATTCACCCAGAAACAGTTCGAAGAATACTTATAAATTACACAAGGTAACAAAATTAATCTTTTGTTTTATTGCATAGAGTTTTATGGCGGTTGTTTGTTAATTTCATGGCGCTAATTTCAAATCTGCCTTGGCTTTTTTCTTAGCAGCTTTAGTTTTTGAAATACAGCTCTTGGACATATCACATCGTTATACTACTCACATTTAAACTTCCGGTGATAAACGAACCCCTTGCTCCAAGGGATCGCATAATACTGTCACCTTTACACATCAAACCAGGGCTAATGAAATAATTTGTCACAACTCTGAACAAGGATGGTGATTGTTTTAATATCATCTCTAAAAAGTTTTTTAATTTGAGGACAGAGAAACTTGAAGCCAGAATTATTTATGGTCCAGAATTAAGAAGGTTAATAAAGGATGACAATTTTAATAGTTACATAACTGATATAAAAAAATGTCTAGAATGAGTGCGTTTGAACTGCACAAAATATTCTAGGAAACAAAAAGGATGAAAACTATGCGAAGCATATTGAACTGATGTACAGTGCTTTAAAACGATTTATTTTGGAGATAATTCGATATCTCATGAACCAGTGAAGATATTTTAATGACATTTTACAGGGGCAAAGAAGAGGTGTTTTTGACTCGAGCCAACCAGGGTAAAAGGGGTTTCTGAATAAGTCCCCAAAGTTGGGTACCTCGGTTATATAATTTTTTGAAAATATCATATTATATCTGAAAAACTAAAGCTAATAATAATCAGAAATCTGCACCCCAAGGAAGTATAATATTAGTTATCATATTGCATGCAACAAAAATACTGTTCCCGTTATGGATCTCATAGTCCTACGCCCAGCAAAAACCAATACATCAGCGATATTAACAAAATGCATAGTATTAGCAAAAGTCCACGTTAACAAATAAAACACTCTGTTATGTTTAGCGACGTCAGTAAATTTGACCTCTTAGGTTCTAATGAGAGACAGAAAGTTTGGCTTGTGAATTATTGCCTATATAGTTTACTTACAGTTAGTTACTATAATATTTACTTCCAACTGTGATACATGATCATGCTATCAGCTGCTAGTGTGGCCAATTTTGTATTTATTATGACCATGATGGGCCTATTTGTTACTTTAAGTCTTCTTAAAGAAACTTATAAACAAATTGAGACTAAATACTGAGTGGTATTTTCATCAATACAGCGATACCAAGTACAATACGGGCATTGTAAAAGAAAACCTTAAATATAATGTACCTCAGTCACCAGATTTAAATCCCATCGAGTACTAATGGGGCGAACTAGAATTTAAGTTTTAGTGTTATTTTTTCCAAACAATTAGTACTGAGTTATGCGAGTTCTTGTGGTCGTTTATTCGATTTTTTGTAGGTTGCGTATATAAATAATAGTTTGCGAATGATATAGAAATAATTCTAATGGCCCTTCAATTTTGATGACTTCTCTTGAAATACACTTAATCACGCTGTCAGTAGGCAAATAGGTCGAGTATCCATTTGATATCACATTTGATATTGATTTTCTTAAATTTCTCCAAACGAAGCACGGCATTTCAAAATAATTAATCGTGATCACCAAAACGTATGTTTAAAATTGTAGGGACCTCGTGATTCGTAAAATTCGATGTGCTGACTCTCTGATACTTTAAATCTGCGAGGTCAATAAATCCAGATCGATGAAATTCTTTAAGACAAGTACACAGTTTGATATCAGTATTGTCCTTCGTTGTCATGCTGTTACGCTGGGGTCCTCAATATCATATAATATGTAGCCATTCTATTTCAAAAAACTATTTTTGTGAGTCTATGAAATCAGCATGACATCCAGTACAATTTCGTTTCCGGAAACAATTTTTAAACAGTTCATGGTTTCTTAGGTACTAACTTCAATATCATAGATTGCAATTCTTGTGTCATATTACCTATCACACACATAACTGTTTACAAACTGAAATTATATCTCTATAGTAGCTTCAAGATGACTAAAGTCAACCAGTGTTGGGATCTGACAATGTTTAAATTATACCGTCCTAGTGATAAAATTGTACCACATAAGCATCAATTGTACCAACATTTGACATTAAGGAAAAAACAAGCAAAACATACATACATTAGTTCGACATTAAAAGATGCTAATTAAAACATTAATACTACACTCGGAATATCTTTACATTAACTGATTGTATTTTATTTAAAACGTATTCCGTACAGTTATTTTTGACTGAATAAACATTTAAAATTCAAAGCATTTTATTTATCTACTGATTCCAACATTCATTTCTAAAAAAACTGAATATAAATAGTGGCTTTCCGTTACAGTTAATATTTTCATTTATTATAAATTGAAAATTCGGTTAAATAAAAAATGATAAAATGATATGTAAGTTAAAACTATTTGACAGTTTTAGAAAACAAAAATCAAAATAACAATATTTGTTTGAAAAAATCATATACATACATATGTACATATATAAATTAGATACAAATGTGTAAAATAATTATTTAGTACACCCGACCGCTGTACCATATTATCTGGTAAGTAATTCAAGTACCATAAGATAATAGGTATGTCAAAAATAATAGAAACAAAATTAGGCCAATCTTCCAGTCCAATTGTGATTTTTAGTGTAAGGGCTGCCAAGCCTCAATAAAATTGGTGGAAAGATTACGTATAATTTTTTATCATTCTTGGCATCTGTTTGAACTCTGTTTTTGCATCATTGCTTGGTTCCATATAGTTAAAGTTGCTTTATCACAAATAAACAGTTACATATATGTACACATTACGGTGAAACGAAAAAATATATTTCTCAATTTCAATATGGAATAGCGGTAAAAAGTTGCCATTTGCTATTGTTAAGTCAATTGCAAAGTCTGAAACCCAAAGTATGGTTGGTAGCAGGGACTCTGCATTCCCTGTGGCAGTTTTTTGTTTTTTCTTAAATGAATTTTGTCGTTTATGACCAAAGGCCCTCAACCAGCAAAAGTGGTTAAAATGAAAATGCATTAGTTTGCTAAATATTTAGCAAAGTTACAGAAACCTACTTTTGTTGAAAGCTGGTATGCTACTGATTTAAAATTTTTACATGTTTTGTTCTCTGTGAGATTCTCGTTGAGATTGTGTATATGCTGGCAGACCCTTAGGGGTTTGCGTGGGAGCTCTTGTTTATGAAACTTTAAACATATTACCCATATCCCTAGTTTTTCTCTTAGAATACCATTAACTGTAAATTTGTTTCTTCCGCCATTATCGTAAACATTTTCCTTTATAATGTTGGTAACATAATTTTGAACGTTTTGACTCTGACTTTCTTCTGATTACTTTCCACATGATTCATCAAAAACACTCGCTTTAATATCAGTGACAAGTCAAGTGCAACAATTTTCGACTAGATTCCATTCTTAAGCCTTTTGGAATAGTCATGTATTAGAGGCAATAGTATTAAAAGATATACTTAAAATAATGTCATGTAATTTTTTCGTTCCTGGAGACAGAACCCTCGGACGCTTCTTTACTAGTCCAAAATATGGTTAAGATGTTTCTTTATGTATAACTGTTTTTCAGTGATAGCTAAGATATTTTGAAACTGCATTGTATTTTTAATTTTATCTTCTTAATTATTCTCTTTAGGTATATGCATTTTAAAAACCTCTTAAAAATCCTTACAATTCGGTTCAGTACTTCAAGAGATAGGTAAGTGGTTTATAATTCATCAATTTTTTGATTATTTGTTATACATTTTTTATAATTTCTTTTTTTATAGTTAACCTCTTGATTGTAATTTTCGGTTCTTTAGTTGATAATGAATAGTGGTAAAAATATCTTATCTTATAAAATATATATACATATATAATTGCTTCAAATTTACTTATGTATCATTGTTAAAAAATTATATCTTTAGGATTAAGGCATTAGTATTAATTTATTTTTATGTCAAATAAAAAATAGTAAAAATAAAGGAAATATCGTTTATTTTTACGAGATTTGTAGTTTTTTTTTGAAGTTAAAAAACAGAATCAACGGAAGAATCGTTTATTTTTACTGAATTTTAAGTTTAATTTTATTACAGTTAAAAAAAAATCAACGGAAAAATCATTTACTTTTACTGAATATTCAGTTAATTTTTATGTTGTTAAAATAAAAGAAAAAAGAGTTGTTTTTACGTATTTTATCAGTTAATTTTTGAGTATTTAAAATTAACGAAACATTTTATTTGATTTAAATGAATAATGAGTACACTGGTTTTTAACTGATTTTTCATTTATTTTAAATTGTATTTTCAGTTATTTTTACTTACATAATATTTTGAGTGTAGGGTCTTTTCAAGTGATGATGATTGATTCCTTGAATTTCTTTTCTGTGGATATTAGTCAACGAAAATCAAAGCGTATACAAATTTTTAAGATTAAGGTAAAGGAAATCCAATCGCAATTCCTAAAATAAATCCCAAAATTGGTATTATTTAGGCTTTGGCTCATAGAGTTCACGTATGGACTATATAGCTTTTTTACAGCAGCATTTTTTCCCGATCTCTTTGGATTTTTAGAACATATAGGGTAATGACAAAATTTCGATGTAAAATAAATTAAACTACAGGAGCTCCATATTCTACTAGGATCATCACTTTTACAGGAAATTTCGTTAAAATTATAAAATTATTATATAAATATATATAATTTTATATATTCCTTAAGAATTTTATTATTATTTTATTAAAAAAATATAAATGGCGCTTTTTTAGCCTAAAATACACAAAAAAGCAATAATTTTGAAGTTTTTAAATTGAAAATTATCTAGTTGTTAACTCAACGAAAAAAAAACTGAAAAAATCGAACAAAAATTAAAAACCTTTCAAGCCTTAAAAAATTCGGGAGTGTGAGGTTCTCAATTTTGAGGCCCAATAGCGCCACCACTGATAATTGAATGATCCCTAGCTTTAAAACTTAAGCTCAGATACTTCTCTGCTAAGTCCATGTCAAATGTTGGATCAATCGAACTAGCCCTTTAAACTGTGCAATGTTAGGATCTAGCTACACTGCAATTGTACTCAAGTGCTTGAAACTTCACTAAAGTTACCGGATCTTCATCCGATTAAGTATGACTGGAGCTATTTGGAAAAACTAAAAGATATTACGATTTCTCAACAAAAAGAAAGAAAAAATGTATCACCCAAATAATGCCGGAAACTGATTAAGGCGATGCATAAACGTAACTAAATTATATAATTTAGTTTAACCTATTATGTATATATGATATGTATCACATATACATAATAGGTTGAGCCGAGTAAATAATAAAAATACTGAACATAAATCAAGAATGTTGCAATTTAAACAGGGTTGGAAAACTATGAAGTTAGAAATGTAAAAAAAAAATTTTTTTTTGATTAAATAAAAAAAATTATTGAATAAATTTTATATGAAATTGTACCAAAAAAACATTAAATGTACCAGTGACCACTTATGTGTCGATTGCACCAAATTTGGTACAATTGTACCACAAATCCCAACACTGACGTCAACTGATGAAGTTATTTTTTTGTATTCTGAGTGCAAATGGGTGTGTTAAGAACTAGTGGGAGATTTTTTCAAATCTCTGCAACTCGCTTCTTCTGATGGTTTTTTTCTGAACGGTATATTTTTGATTTAATAAGTATGTTTGTTTTAAGCAGAAAACTTTCAAAAGTTTTTGTACTAATTTTTACCAGTTATACTGTTTCTATTGCATTTAAAATCTATTAATTTATTTTACACATCAAATATATTTTTCGTTTGTTTGTTTCGTAGCAATATTGACAAACAAATAAAATA
This sequence comes from Phasia obesa, assembly GCA_949628195.1. Taxonomy (NCBI): domain Eukaryota; kingdom Metazoa; phylum Arthropoda; class Insecta; order Diptera; family Tachinidae; genus Phasia; species Phasia obesa. The sequence continues at coordinate 81,090,892 of OX451218.1, forward strand.
AAAACAATAAAAATTTTTCAAAATATGCATATGAAATATTTCAACATTTTGCGGTTGCGACTATCATTATTTGGTAAAATGCAATACAACAAAAAAAGAGTTGAAAAATAAATAAATAAATAATTTCAACCAAAACAAAGTGTATAAATTATGCTCTAAGCTAAAATCAAATTTAGCAATAAATGAACTTTATACCGAGCGGTTATTGAAACAAATTAGAAGTGAAATCGTTCATTACATGTTTGTTATTGCATTTGGTTGTTAGTATGTATGTATTTGTATATATATTTTAAATACAATATGACAAGTTGTTTAATTGCTTTTTAACGTTTGTCGTCTATTTCTGTCGACAATTTTTGTCAGTAGCATTTAACTACAACATTTTTCTATTTAATTTGACATTGGGTGTTTTAGGATGCTTTTTTATTATTTCGATTTTAAAAAGGTTTTTACTATATAACAGCGAGCTTTATTACTCATTAAAAAAAATGTTTTATAATATAAAAAATTTTACATAAAAAAACAATAGATTTTTTTATATATGATTAAAACGTATTTGGGTAATTCCTTGCCAAATCGGTCGATATTTTCAGGATGTTTTCGTTTACACTCAAAATCGTGAAAATATTTGGTTGCTTTGATAATAATTATTTTTTGCTATTTGGAAGAGGCTTTTTGAGAGCTTTGAAAAAATTAGTTTTTTATATTTACATATTTAAATATTATTTAAATCGGCTCGACATGAGAATTCTGTTTTAACATTCAAGTAGCTTCGGAAAAAAATTACAAGTAATTACATTTACTTGTATGTCTGTATTTTAGTACCTTCAAATTCTTGTTTATTGCATTAACAGATCTGAAAATTTGTATTAGCTTTTAATATAATGAAATATGCAGAGCATTGATTTGTAAAAGAAAAATATTTCTTTTGGCGATTCTATTGTGATTAAAATAAGACGTTACTGCCTCAGGACTGCCTTCAGAGCTGAACAAGTGCACTCTTTGTTAGGTAGTCATGTAGATCCCTTCTGACACAAAAAAATCCGAGTTTCTTCAGGGACTGACAAGTTCACTTTTAGAGATGCTTTCTTGTTTATCGCTATCTGATTCAATCGGTTCTGTTTGATTTTATCAAAATTAGAACTCATAAATAGAAAATATCTTCATCTAGTTTATTTTAAAATTAGATGTCTAAAGGTAACCATATACAAAATACAATTGGCGACATTATTGCAATCAGGAAGGACGTTAGACAGGGTTGTGTATTATCACATTAGGCCAAAAATTAATTTTGTGATGTGTAAAAAATTTAAGCACGCAGCTCGACAGACAAAAAAATTCTACATCGTATAGTGCATTTTCAAGCCTTTCGTTTGAGATTTGTCGTTTTGGGACACTGTTAAAATCAGGAAAGTTGAGTAAATCGCATACGTTTTTATTGACTTTAAACGATTTTGAGAGGTTTGCAATATATTTTTTGGTGGCTAAACGAATAAAGATTTTGTATTGATTTTTTTTTTTTGTGAAAGGGTTTATTAGTAGCTACTTACTTAAAAAAATGTTTTTTTTTGTAAATTTTTTTGTCAAAAAAAAAAAAGTGAAAAGCTTTTTAAGAGTGATCTCCATCGCGATCCTAAAAATGTTATATATCACTACAAAATCTACGAACTCTACTGAAGGTAGATCTAACACTGTTATTACGTGTACAAAAAACAATTTAAATATCAAAAGAGATATAGACGTAGATGCCCTTTCTTTCGGACTATCTACTTTACACGCCAGAATTCGCCTATTTGAGAGCATTTTACACCTGTCATATAAACTGACAGTGAAAAAATGGTAAATAAAATCTGATGCGGACAAAGACATTGTTAACGCGAGGAAAAAAATATCCAAGAAAAATTTGGAAGTGAATTAGGGCTAATAGTGGGTGTACCTAGAGCTGGATTTGGAAACACCAACAATGGTAACACTAGCAGAAGATTTTTTTCCAATCCTGAACTAGCTGCAGAAATAACTGGAATTGAGTTTGATTTCATATACCGAAACAAGGTTATTATTGAAGTAATACAAAGTTTACATAGTCCAACTGTTATGAATGAGGCATTGTTGCCTATTGGGCTGTTATCAGAAGAAGCGGCTGAGGCACGAAACAACATTTCCGGCTTTACACGCAGTATTTTGATAGAACGTTTTTAAGGGTTCAGTGTAACATAGATATTATTCATAGGCTTTTCCTAAGTTCTGACCCACGCTTTACTAATATAAGACCCACTCCAAAAAAGGCCATTACCTTTTACGAAAGAAGCAATTTCTTACTTGATTCCACCTGTACTTAACGCTCAAGAGAATTAGGATTCGGAAGAGGTCTTTGAAGAATCAGACGAAGAAGAACCATGGCACTCATCATCATCTTAGTGCAAAGAAGAAGATGTTTTAAATAAATTAATTGTTATTATTTTAAATAAAATTTATCGTTACAATCATAAATAAGTTCTTCCTATGAATAAATTAATTATTTTCCGATAAATAAAATACTATAAAGTTACAAATATTTTTTTAATAATATTCTTAGGAGGCGTGGATTAGTTAGGCATTGGAAAGCTTAAAAATGAATATTTTTAGGAAATTGGCTAAAAATGGCATTTAAGAATCTCTTGAGGTCAACTTTAAGTTTTTCAACATTCTTTGACCTTAAAAGTTGTAATTGCTAAACAAAACGACGGGAAAATTAAAAAATCTGGTTTTTTTCAGAGGTAGGATTAGTTGTTCCACGGGGAACTTTTTTCTCTTTTGTCTGATTTTCCCTATTTTATAGCTTTAATAGCCTCTGACCATAACAGATTTTTCTGCAAAGTTTTATTAACCTAGGGATACTCAGTGCATTTTTAGAGCCAATATAAGCTAAACAAAGTAATGTCCGGCTAGATTGGCAAAATACCGCTGTGTGCGGCGGCTCAGCTCAGCATATGAAAACTAAATTGGACAAGGCGAGATGGGCCCTTGCAATACTAAATCCTGTGTGGCGATCCACACAGCTATCTACCAACTCCAAACTCAGAATATTTAATTCCAACGTAAAATCTATATTGCTGTATGGAAGTGAATCTTGGAATGCTGCACCCAAACACATCAATAGCATCCAAGTATTTGTAAACAGATGTCTCCGTAGAATCCTACGTATATTCTGGCCTGAAAAAATTAGCAACGTCAATCTTTGGAATATTACCCACCAAATACCCATCCATTGGAGATACGTATACGTAAGTGGTACTGGATTGGCCACACACTTAGAAAGTCACCTGACGTCATTAGCAGAATGGCCATCGATTGGAATCCCCAGGGTCAACAACGTATTGGAAGACCTGCCCATACTTGGAGGAGACAGTTGGACAACGAAAAAAAGAATGTCAGGACGCAGTTGGAGCGAAAAAAAACATATTGCAAATGAAAGAGATGATTGGAAGAACTTTGTTGTGGCCCTATGTTCCTTATAGGAATTACAGCCTCCTGGCGGAAGCAAGATATAACTAGGAGCCTGTTAATGGTCGCTGATCAGAGAGAATTCAGAAGAACTTCGGATACAGACCTGTTCACCTCTGGCAAGGCTGCCTCAATTATCGCTGTCGGATACTCACAGTCGTAATTAAAAAAGAAGAATAAAAAAGGAGCATGTTAACGGCCGCTAATAAAAGGAGCTTCAGTCGAATTTCTGGTAGTACACTCAGTTACAGCGAGTCATATCCTTGCACCCGCTAGCCGATGGCCACGAAAGTAAAATACAGAACAGTAACAAAATTAGTCATATTTGAATTTTGAATAAAATTTTTCGAATCCAGATTACAGAACAGGGGTAAATTTTTTATTTAAAAACAAACAAAAATGCATTTGTTTTAATAACCTTCATGGAGGACTATGCTAGTTTTTTGAGGTTTTGTTAGCAGTGAATTCTTCTTCTGCCATACAAAAGCTCTGAATAGTAGGAACATACATATATCTACATATGTTACCTAAATAAATACAATTTTGTTTCATATATAAATTGCTAAGTGTACAAAAAACTATAAATTTTTAAAATTTCTCCTAACAATAACGCATATTAAAAAACATGACTGTAAGGCAGAGATAAACTAAATTTAAATTTACCACGAGTTATCAACATAATGTGGCATGATTTAAGTACATCTACACTGTGCTAAAATAATTGCATAAAAGATATTGCTACTATATCGCATATCGCGAGGAAATATCATGTCATATGTAAGCAGGTTTTCGCGACATGTTCTCGCTGAGGTAGGCGCAGTGAAAAAATAAACCACTAGATTTTTTGAGAAAACGTTATAATAATCTTTATTTCTCTCCTAATAATGTACTACTGCTCAAAATTTTCTTCTTAGTGCCGAGTTACATTACGCAACTTTTATCGCTGCAATTCTTCATTAGTAGGCAAGAGGGGATTGAGGAATTAAAAAGGTTACACATATGCGTGTACTCTTGAAATTCGTTTTGTCCTCTTATTCGTAGTTTTATTTTGAAGTTTAAATATATACATCCATATAAATTTCTGCAATAAAAATTGCACGATATAATAACAAATGCAGTATTAAAGAAGAAACGAGAAGGATTGCAGCGACAAACGTTAAATAATGTTATTCGGCACTTTCTCGAAAATATGGTGCACTCGTGAGGAAGAACCCTTACTTCCTTCGATCGGAGATTGACAACGATTACTAGTGTGGTCGGTATCTCGTTGGTTGTAAAAATGTCAAGCAATCGGAGAGCAGGATCTTCTCTTGTGCTTGTGTCCAACGACAAGAGCTGTTCCTGCCTGCCAATAAGACTTAATAATGGAAATATTTCCAATGCAGTTCCTTGTCGGTACTTGTCTTTTCCATCAATTAGTTTTTAAAAGTACTATTGCTGCGAATGTGTCCAACTTTCAGTGGTAGATCAAGGTCTCAATACTACGCTAAGATTTTCTATTAGAGATATGTCCAACTTTTAATATTTGTTTCTACCACAGCACGATCTGCGGACCAACTGACATTTATTTAGCGATTATTCGCATTTTACGTACTTTTCTGTTTTACACACACCACCAGTGCACATCCACACGTACTTCTGCTTGTGTTTACACATCAGACCACACCCCACCAAATGTAAACAATGCATATCAACAACAAGCAGGGATGTATTAATGTATTATTATTATTTTATAGGGAGATACCGAAGCAGACCAATACCTTCAAGGCTCCCTTTTCGACCCGCTTCGTTTATCAGTGGTATTCAACTGGACAAATATGAATACCTTATTTTCATTGAACCTTGTGCTATCACTAGCCTCTTTACTTTCGACTGTAATGATTTTAGACTGGTGACTGATACATGTAGACATTCTTTCTTATCACAGATTCCATGGTAATTGCTAACATTTGGTTAAGGCTAAGGTTTCCACAGCTTCTCCATTTAATCTGTATCTGCCTGTGGTCCTTTTATGTTAGCGGGTTTTTCCAAGCACAGCTTACAAGTATCGTCATACCTCGATTTTTAACTTGACCAGGGGCCGAATTACGGCATTCGTGATCGAGTAGGCTTTCGTATTGAATAAAAATTCGAAACGTATCGAATGGATGGATTACTGCACTCGAAACCTATCGTATCGAAATTTTTATAAATTGTACTATATTGTTTTTTATATTGGAATGGAATGAAAACAAAGCTGTCAAATGTTTATTGCAATTCAAGCTAATAAAAGAAAATAAAAAAATTTTGGTGGGTTTTTAAAATAAATTTTTGTGGAATAAAATACATATTGTGCAAAAGCAAATATAATTGTTTAAAAAAACGGCTACATTCCTCTTGTTGTGTTTATCGTCTTCTGATTCTGAAGGCAATTCTAATACAGTACGTATTAGAATAGAAATGCGAGACAAAAGTGATCCAATGTCATTGCTGCCAAATGAGTAAGTAAATTGCAATATTCTATTATCCTTTTTTATTTCTTTATATGTTTTGGATTTATTAAACGTTTCCGGCTTTCAAAAGAGGCGTTTAATTTGGTAATATATTTTTGGCCAAGTTTGGGTGCCCCAACATATACTCAGCCGAAACATCTTTTTGTTTACCATTTATTTTGTTTATATTTGTCCTAAAACGAATATAGCTGTATTGAATAGTTTTATTGTATAAAATACGCATTTATAAACTTACATTTTCGCCTTTTTTGAACACAAAACTTAAAAAATATTAATTTCGATTGACACAGAGCTAACGAGTGAATTTTAAACAGCTGGTACTCGATTATGTACTCGTTATCGAATGCTATAATCAGAAATTTCGATAGAACTTGTTCGATAACGAATGCCATAATCCCAAAAAGAAAATTTACGAACAATTTTACTCGATCACGTATGCGGTAATTCGGCCCTAGATAATACTTGGGATTATGTGACCTGTCACTAACGCAGTTAACAATTTGTAGGCACCAATCTCTTTCTTGCTCTTCCGGCCAACTTGTTGTTCCAGAGTCTGGTGGAAATCGAACCCACAACCCCAGACTACTGATAGACTAGCACAATACCTACTGGCACACCGAGGCACCCAAACACCAACAATTACAACTCTGTTTTTTGTACATAATTTATAATATTAATAATTATAAATAAAAGAAAAACAAATATACATAACAGTAATAAAAATAAAAAATCAAATATTACAACAAATATATGAGCCCTTGATTATGAAAGTGGTATAATTTTTATATTCTTGTTTTGAGATATGAAGAGGTTTGAACTTAAAGGATTAAAAGATTATTTTGTATTATGGAATAAAATATTTTGATAATTAAATAGTGCCAACAAATAATTATTTATTATGATTGCAAAATTTATAACCATTTTTGAAAGGAAATGTGATTTTGAAAGATTGAAATTATTTATACCATTTTCAAAATTAACTGCATGTCCTTATAAATGACTTAAACTATGAAAGAATTTAATATTTTATTCAAACTCATTACATTTTAACTAAGAAATTTATATTTTAGTATTTAGGGAAATAGCGTTCGTATAAAATTGAAGGGATATGGGGTAGTAAATCCATCATACATTTACGTTTTTCTTCTGTTATTTGTTTAATGGTTGTGTATAATGGAAGCAAATGTGGAGTATTTTTAACCGACTTCAAAAAAAGAAGGAGGTTATCAATTCGTCTGAATGTTGCTTTTTTTATGTTTGTGCCCGCAGAACTCACTCATTTAAGAACCAATTTTAAAAATTTTTTCTTTATTAGAAAGGAAATGCTTACAGATTGGTCTCATTTTAAAAGAAATTCAGAATTTTGAAAATTAAAGGGTGTCCCCATACAACATACGAGTTTTTTACGTGTATTATGAACCGTAAAGGGCACCCTTTAAAAATTTTAAAAAACTGCTTATTACTATAGCTGCCAATAACAGAAATTAATAAAAAAATAAACTTAAAAATTAAAGGGTGTCACCATATGTGACGTCAATTTAAATATATGAACCATTTGAACCATTGTAGACAATCACTTGAAAATTGAGCAGAATGTCCAATATTTATAATCAGAAATTAAATATTTATAATTAGAAGTTAAAGGGTGTTCCAATAATTGATGTAATTTGATGTAAATTGCAAAACTTTTGAACCGTAACAAAGAGACGGTTGAAATTTACAAAGAACCTGTATATCTAAGTCCTTTATAACATCAAGTATATAATTTAAATTTGGAAACTAAAGGGTGTCCCCATAGTTGATATAATTTTACCTATCTAGCCCTATCTTTTGAACCGTTATAGACAAACACTTGAAAATTAGACAGAATCTCCACTACTATGTCCCGTATAATCACATTAATAAATATTTAAATTTTGAAAGGGTGTCCCAATAGTTGATGTAAATTGATGTATATGGCCAAATTTTTGAGCCTTTTTAGACAGACATTAGAAATTTACAAAGAATCTGTCCTTTAAAATAAGTTTTTAATTTAAAATTGCACATTAAAGGGTGTCCCCTAGGTGATATTGTTTAAGCTATATGACCATATCTTTGGAACCGTTACTTTTTATTACTGTGTCAGTAATAATAAGTGTAAAAAAATAAAGGGTGTTCTCATATCTGACGTAATTTGTCGTATATGGCTTTATCTGCTTAACCGTTACGGATAGACATTTGAATGTACAGAACTTATATTACTATGTCCGTTAGAGCAACATGTATAAAAGTATTTGATTTGAGTACTATTTCTTACACATTACTTTCTTTTAAAATTTTAATTCAGAATTTATGCACATATATTTGTTTTGTAGTCGGTTTTTTTTTTTTTGGAAGAATTATTTAGAAATCTGATTCATTATATTTTTAGCCAAGACACAGCTTCTTCAGTAGTGTTTCTCATTTGTAATGGTTCCGATTTATCGGAAGACGATATTAGTATTATTCGTTTTCTTGGGAGCATAACTTATACTTATTCGCCGTATATTGTCTACAATTAACTATAAATAGTGCATTTTTACATTATAGGATTACCTGATCATACATGAACAGCTATCTGAAGACATGACAAAATTACTAATAATTATTTTGTCAAACTTTAAAAACAGACTTATACCACTATTAAAATATACACTAACTGTATTTTGTTAACTAAACAAAAAATAAACTCAATTTATCAACTTAATTTACAAGGCATACTGCGAATTACTTCAGATTATGTTATTTTATTTTTTAACTTTTGACTTATACCACTTTCAAAATCAAGGGCTCATATATTTTAATAAAAAAATATTTACATAGAAAAGCATTTACATGAAACATTTTCGATATTCAGTGAATGTACGGGCCAACACAAGTAAACGACTTTGGCCGTCACAAGGTTTGAAAGCATTACAATCCTCCATACGGCGAATCGGTACTCTTTGCTAGGGAATTGTATTCTTTGATTTAGTATATTTTCTGCACTATCCTGAGATCATACAAAAATAATATTAATTATTTTAACTTTAAATACGTATAAGATAAAAAACAATCAAACAGAAGAATAAATATATTAAACAAAGCAAAAAGCCAGAATAAAAAAGTCCATTTTGAGCAACAAGTACTAAGTTCCATTTTTGGCCCTCCAGAATTTTTTTTTTGTATTTACTATAAGGCAATTATTATTTTATTTTGGAAAAACATAATCTACACGTACTTCTCACATCATCACATTTATACCAGGGGAAACTAGCGATGACCTGGTTTCCTCTGCTTAAAATTCTTACTAAATATGGCATGGCTTTGTCTTAAAGTCACACATCATAAATAATTTTAAGCCATACTTAGCCGTTGAAATTCAGTAACAAGAAACTTCATTACAACCAAAAATACTAACGTTAGTACTAACCATCGCCAATTCGACGAGCCTTAAACTCAACAAAATACACTTTTAGCTCTACAAAGGGGAAAAGTACTGGCAATACCAAAAGCAACTCAACGACTAACCAAACACTGTGCACCAAGTAAATAAGGAAACAATAAAATTAAGGCGGAAATTTTCTTTAGGATTAAGGTTATACATTTTGATACATGCATTGAAAAAACCAAGTAATTACTTTCTCTCAATAATTGAACTCAGTTTGTATATGGCCTGATTTTAATACATTTTTAAACTTTCCTCAAATCTTTCTTAACATGGACGAACTAGCCTTTTGAAATATAAGAAGCTATGTACATATATAACTAAAATCCTTTCTTTAGATAGAGAAAACTAAAATAAATAAATAAATAGCAAAATACCAACACGATTTTAATAACAAAACTTTGTTTAGAATAAGTATATGGAACAAACATGGATGGGAAACTTTATACGTTTGTATGGATTAACACATACCATAGAGTCATGTTCTGTCAAAAAGTCAACAAAAATCAAAACAAGAGTGAACAAAATAATAATATAGAGAATCAACGTAAAAAATACTTCAAAAAGACTAACGAAATTACTGAGTAAAAGGTAGAGAGAAGAAAATTTAAAAAGATTAACGAATTTGTTGGACAAACTTGTATTCATCTTTATATATTTTATATCCGTGAGCTTGTGTGATTAAAGTGACATAAACATTTATGAGAGTTTCAGTATTTGTTATTATTATTGAGAAATCAGAAATATTCATCTTTTAGTAAATGGAAAAAGTTTTAATGTATATAACGTATTAACTCTTCTTCTAAACTAATATAAGGCGCTGAAGTTTATATGGTATTATGTTATACATTAGGGGTGGGATAGGGTTGTACAGATGTTCTTAGTATTGATATTTGGATTTACTAGAATGAACAAATTTGGAGCCGCCAGAATAGAGGTAAGGGATAAAATCTACAAAAAGCAGAGTTGCACCTGGAGGATTGAAATTTAATTTTTTTTTTCTTGAAAATAGTTTCTTAATATACCAACCCACAGCGCTGCTGCCTAAGGCGCCCCAAAACACAAGTAACAATTTTATGAAATTTTGCTGCCACCGATTTAATTGTGATACAATTACCTTTGAGGAGTTAATTGTTTGACCGACATCCGAACCTTTTTCATAACATACTTACCCTTAGTCCTCTGAGACAAGAGCAGCCAGAGCACAGCTTATAGTAGTTTTGGAAAGTTCCTCGTCAAAACTTTAATTTTGTTACGATCAAACGAGTTATTACAAAATCACAGACTTATTTCCAATATATTGTTACGTTCTACATTTTTAATTGGGTCCTTTTAATTAAGAAATAAAAACAATTTTACTGTAAATCCCTTTATTTATTCAACTTTGTATTGACAACACCGTTTGAGAAACACACGATTTAAGACTTTCTTAAACTATACTACAACTGATCGACTAACGACCGATCGCAAGTGTGAATTCTATTTATAGATAAGCAAAAACGCCTAGAATGTTCTATTCTAGAAAGATCTGACAGGCATGTTCTAGATGTTTTTTTTATTCTTAAACGTATATTAATATTTGTGTGTAAAGCTCAGCAGAGAGAGGATTAGTGCGTGTGCTAGGGTTCCGTACCCAAATGGTAAAAACGAACCTCCGACAGAGAACTGTTATTCACATCTATGTGTTCATTTCTTGAACTGAACACTTAAAACTTAAAAACTGTAGTTAAAATTTAGTTCGCTATAAAAACTGGTTTAAAAAAAATTAAAGGGTGTTCCGATAGTTACGTGATTTTCATGTATATGGATTAAGTTTTGAACCATAATAACTAGGCTCTTGTAATATTCATAGAAGGTGTATAACTGTGACTGCTATCGCAGAAACTACTACAACTTATAGGGTGTTTCGAATTTGACGTGTTATTTGCATTTAAATCTTCATTTCTTGAGCTGTAGGAGGCAACCACTTAAAATTTGCAAACAGCAATTAAAACTATGTTCGCTTTATAAAAAAAATATACAAAATTAAACCTAAAAATAAAAGGGTGTTCCGATAGTGATGTGATTTGCATGTATCTGGCCTAAGTTTTCAACGATAATACGTAGACTTTTGAAATTTTTACAGGAAGTATTACTGTATGGTCACTATAACGATTAGTAAAAATTAAAGGGTGTGCCGACAGTGAAGTGACTTGCATTTACAGTAAAACCACAGAAAGGATTTTTGTCCGGGGATTAGGGGTATCCGATTATACAATGTTTATTTTTCTTGGAATGCAACAAAGTCGTTCCTAGCAAAATGTTTCAAATGGTTAATTTGTTTTAAATTAGGACCAAAAATTGGACTATTTTGATATAGTGAACGAATCACTTTGTCTCTTTCAGTGCCAGTCGCTCCAACAAACTTTCCTTTGTTTTTATTGATTTCTGTGTTTTGCCAATATCGTATCTTAAAACATAAAAAACTGTAAGAATTTCACTCATCGAACATTTCTCTTTCTCAATTTTTCTTTACTGATGAACAATTTTTTTCTGTGGCATTTTGGATCTACAAAACTTGGCCGGTAATTAGAAGTGTCCGGTTATGGGAGGTGCCCGTTATCAGAGGTATCATTATATATTATCATATTATATTTTTTGAACAGCTATAAGTAGACTCCTGATATTTTTCAAGATTTCCTTATATATGAAGAGTAATAGGCTGATTCTTAAATTTTACATAGATTATACTTATTTTACAATATCTGCTGTAACAACAAGTAATAAAAATAAAAGGGTGTTTCCTAGATGTCGGAAATTTTATGAATTTTACCTTCTCTTCTACGCGTTATTGACCCTTGATATTAACACAGGTTATTTAGTACCATATTCTAGTATAACAAATAATTAAAAATAAAAGGTGCCCCATAAGACGCTACAAAATTAACAACTTGTATTTTTACACTTGTACTGAAAATAGCGCGGAGCTCTACATATGAGAGTCTGACTCGCATTTGACTGATTTTTTTATGAATGTTTGTATATGAGGTATTCTAGAGAAATCGACAGCTATAACTTATATAGTATTAGCGACGTTCCTTGATTTTTCTTTCATTCATGATTGTAACAAAAAAGACCTTTTATTTTGTATACATGATTATTGCACATTGGTTTTCCGAGATTATCGACATAAATAAAATCAAATGTCGTACGGTAAGAACGGATGTACCGATTTGGGGAATTTTTTTTAAGTCTCCATTAGAACCCAACTTAAAATAGTTAGAGAACTAAAATAGGTAAGTCTTTGAAATTTTGCAGAAGTAAAACCCTTATTACACAGACTAGATGGGGAGAGTAGGCATGGAACCTTCCATACAAAGAGGAGAATTATTAACGTATATCTGGAGAACTGCAATTGGTAAAGCCTTGAAACTTTTCACAAGTAACCCTCATACTATTGTACATAGTCTAGCAAAATACAGATTCGATTGTGTGAGCGTGGTATCTCATATACAAAGTGACAAATTATTATCGCGTACATAGAGGACAACAATAGTTAGAGTCTTGAAACTTTGCACATGTAACCCTCAGACTAATGTCTAGATACAGACTGAAAAATTATTATCGTATACCTAGAAAACAACAATAAGTAGAGTGAACCAATTAACCCTCACACTGATATGGGTGGATAACCTGGCAAAATACGAACTGGATTAGGATAGTGAGAGTGGAACCTCCCATAAAAAGTAAAATATTAAAATATTATTATCGTGTTATTACAGTAGGCGTCATACCTTGCGTATAAACCGAAACAGTTTTATTGTGAGATTAACGTGCGTTTTCGAATTAATGATTGGTCATAACTTTCTTCCAAGTGTTTATTGTATGTTTTGTAGATACGTGTTGCAAAGCGCACAGAGGATAAATTCTTCTTTCGTAACAATATTATGCTTCTGCCAAACTATTGTACTATTTTATTTCTTACAAAAATAAAAAATAAAAAAAAAAATGTCTTTTTGAATTTTTCATCTTAATATAGTTTCTTTAAAGTATTTGAACTATCAACAAGGACTTCTATCTTATACAAAAACAAAGGTATAAAATAAAAAAATATATACTTCCTGCTCCCAAGTTAAAGGTCATTACGATAATTAAGGATGTTATGGCCGAGCGGATTTTGATACGTTTCAAGTTGCTTTAAATACATTGCTGTATGTTTCCCTATTTCTACTAATTAACTAATGGCTTGTACCTTTGTGAATGCTTGATCATACGCAGAAGCTGTTATTATTTTAAATTTGAAACTAATTATAAAGTACAAATATACAATCTGAAATAGAATTGAGTCTCTGTCAATAATTTAATTGTGTCAATTTTGCTTGTATTTGACTTTTCCCGATTTAGTTTCGATCAATAAATGTACATATATGCAAGGTACATATGAATATAACGTACATGAGCTCCGATTGTGGAGGATTATTTATGTATTTAAATTGAGATATTTCATAATTCGTCTTACTTTTACTACAGTGATCACTTAATTT
>OX451218.1:81105034-81218609 GCA_949628195.1 Phasia obesa
GTTCCAAAGATATGACCATTTAGCTTAAACAATATCACCTAGGGGACACCCTTTAATGTAAAATTTTAAATTAGACACTTATTTTGACGGACAGATTCTTTGTTAATTTCAAACGTCTGTCTAAAACGGTTCAAAAGTTTGGCCATATGCATCAATTTGCATCAACTACTGAGACACCCTTAAAAATTTTAAATGTTTATAAATGTTATTATACGGGACATAATAGTAGAAATTCTGTCTAATTTTCAAGTGTTTGTGTATAAGATAGATTAAATTATATCAATTATGGGGACACCCTTTAGTTTCCAAATTTAAATTATATACTTGATGTTATAAAGGACTTAGATATACAGGTTCTTTGTAAATTGCAACCGTCTCTCTGTTACGGTATAAAAGTTTGGCAATATACATCAAATTATATCAACTATTGGGACACCCTTTAACTTCTAATTATAAATATTTAATTTCTGATTATAAATATTGGACATTCTGTCCAATTTTCAAGTGATTGTCTACAATGGTTCAAATGGCTCATATATTTAAATATATTCTTTTAAAATGGGACCAATCTGTAAGCATTTCCTTTCTAATAATGAAAAAAAATTTAAAATCGGTTCAGAAATGACTGAGTTCTGCGGGCACAAACATAAAAAAGCAACATTTAGACGAATTGATAACTTCCTTCTTTTTTTGAAGTCGATTAAGACTAGAAACTCATTCCCGTCTGTCTGTCTATCTGTCTGTCTGCTTTTCTTTGCGTTCGCATCACGTAAACACTACTGGATGGATTTTAACAAAATTATGTGAGGAGGTACCTAAGAATCCTGATCCCAATATAGGACACTTTTTTTTTGCAAAAAAATCTTATTTCTAAGAGAAAGTGGAGAAAAGGCAGTGAAAGTACGCTTTCCGGTATAAAAGTACTGCTTAGTACGGCACCTTTCATTTTTGAAAGTGGGTTATTTTAAACACAGATGGCGCTGACAAAATATGAATTACTTACTGCCAAATAGCCAACTGAATTTGTATTTGATTTGTATTTTTACTTTGTGGAATTACATTGTTGCAAAAACTTAATAGAAACAAGCGGTTGGTTTTCTATAATCGGGACTTTCCCAGTTTGTTAAGTTTGTGTTAGTTGTTTTTACAGAATTTTCTTGAGCAACTCATATACATATGTCCACAGGTTGCGAGTAAGTATTTATTTGAACCTGTACATGAACGGTGATTTGTAGATAAGTTAGAAAGTGTTAAACAGTGTCAATAAAGTTATTTATACAAAGCTAAATAAAGTGAAAGATCCCATTGTTGAATAAATAAAACGTAACGTAACGTGTTGAATAATTTGGTTATTTTGTGAAATACATAAGTAGGTAATTATTTGATTACATTATTTTTGTTATTTAGCGTTAATTTTAAAAATTTAGTAAGACTACAACGACTTGAGTGTGGCTATAAAATTCTGTTATTGTAAGTTTCTTCCTAGTTTAGATGAATTTTTCTTTTATAGGTGCTACTCTATAAAAATAAGTCTTACAATTGGTGCGGAATACTTTCAAAGCAAAATCGAGGCGGTTATATAAATGAATTGCTAAGTAGGCTTAAGTTCGTTTATTCTCTCTAGATACTTAATATTATTAAAAGAATATTATTTTTTATAAATTAGAAAGATTACTAATAATAATTCATTTGTATAGTAAATTTTGTTGGTTTAAATAGTTGATATTTACATGGGGAAATATCAACCATTTTTGTTAATAATATTGAAAAAATAATGGTTTGTCTTACAAACGATATACACCTAATTCTGTTTTTATACGGTAGATTGGTTCCAGAAAAATCCGTGTAAAAAGAAACAGTGTAAAAAAAGACATTGATCATATACAAAAATCATGTTTATTTTACTAAATATATATATATATATAGTAAAATATAGATAATGAGTATTTGCACCGTTTATTTACATCTTTAGTATATGATAATAGATGGTTTCGTTTTAGAAATCAACGTTTGCCTAATTGAATTTTAATTTTTTTTATAGTTCCTACTGTAGCTTCGTTTAAACCGAACATTTTGCTAAGAAATGTTGAGCCTTCTCAATTTCGAAGGCGATCTAAAATTCATTTTTATAGGTTGATTATTCATTTGGCATTTTTTCGTGTTTGGGCGATTTTTCATAGGGTCATTTTGCCTTCAGCCTAGAAAAAAATATAGGTGGCAATGAATAACGGTAACAAAAAAACATAAAAAGAGGACAGCTTTGGGTAGTGGTAGATAGAATTTCTTCTAAACAGCTAACAATTGATAGATGGAGATACATAAAATTCATTAAATTGTGCTAGTTTCTAATATAAAATTGTTCCCATCTTCAATTAATAATCAATGAGTATTTTTTTATATACTGAGTTTCCTGCCGCTTGGTGATCTATAGGAAAATGGCGAAAGTAAAGTTATTTACACATATGTACTTATATTTCTGCTACAAATATGAGGTTATTTTGCGTAAAAAGCAAAATAGGATCAACTTTCTACAAGTGGAATATTTCTTCATTTTAGTTATACACTTAGCCTGCAATGTTTCTGCGTATGAGTAATATTTAATTAAATATTTATCATACATCTTGGATATGATGGCAGTTCTTGCACTATATTCAAAGCTTTTAAAATGACAGATGGTTATAATTTTTGCAAGCCATCATTAATTACTCAGAGTGTACATGCTTTGTTTGTAAAGTGAAAGCAAGTGCATGTTTGCATTAATTTTAATTTTATTATCTGTTAATTACAATATGCGTATTCACGCATAATAACGTAAAAAATATTGTTTGATACAGCATTTTATTTATGCTGGTTCGATGAGAAAAAATGCATTTCGTAATTATCAGTTTAATTAATTTTAATTGTTACAGAATTTTATACATCAGCGATTTTTTTCTTTAAAAAAATGCTCGATTGTATGCAGTATAGTATTGTTTTTTTTTCAACAGATTTCGCAGTAAATAATCTCAAATATGTTTCGTTCATTATTTAATTTTTTTAATGGCTGCAGTGATTTAATGTAAGTTTGTCAAAAAAAAAATATATATATAATTAAAAATAGTGTAATTAAAGAGGTAAAAAACAAGTTATTTATGAGTGGTAAAGATTTAAAAAAATATAAAAAAATATTTATTAAAATTTAAGACGCAAAGATGTGCAAATAAGTATTAATTTACCCTATGTTTAAAACTAACAAACAATGCAATTTCGCATAATGTCTAGATACTCCTGCACTGAAATGCTGTCATATAGATATATGAATGTGCTAGAGATGTCATTTTTGCATTCAAATATATAAAAATAATCAAGAACAGGCTCGTGCTCATTCAAAGAGACAAATATACATTTGACATAAAGTAACATTAATATATATTCAAATACTGCATTGGTTTGCTTGTCAGTTGCAATGAATAAAATTTACATATATACACATATATACACACTTACAAACACATGCAAAAAACATGCTAGGCCAAATACAACAAACATATGACTAAATACAACTGAAACCAAACTAACAATGCAGCATGTTAAATGAACAAAATATGTAGTAGAATTCTGCATGTACCGGAGAACAATTACGAAATACGAATTCCACCAGCATTTTGACAAAAACGCAATGTGGGAGTTGCATTCAGACAAACAACAGTAACTAGTAGTATTGTTCGCCCAATAGAACAAAAACTCTTTGAAATCTTTTAAATTTTGATGCTGCTACTGCTGATAAATTTCACTTAAATCTAACAAGCATCAGTTTGATAAATTTCTAAACTGAAATTTGTACAACTAATCAAAAAAAAATATAGATTTTTGATTTTTTTAACTTTGGCTCATGCACTAATTAATAAATAAATAGTTGTTCTACACCAAAATGACAAGTATTGAAATATTTGTTAAAATTGCATAAATTCTTTTCATTTATTTATTTGATTTTATGTTTAGGTAGCGATTACAAAAATTAATTTGGAATTTAAAAAAATATATGCAAATATTTTCTAAATCGCACTAAAAATATTAAATCCGTTTAAATTCACCATAAACTGAGAAGAACAAAATTATTTAGTTATTCTACCTACAATAGTTTCAAAGCAAAAGGTTGTGTTCGAAAGTACTTATCGAATTTCAAAAAAACATTTTTTGTTAAGAATCATTCAAGAGGACTTTAAAGATAGGATTAAATAATGTTCGTAACGCAATTAATCGAACGTGAAAATGTTACAAAACGTATTTAAAAAAATATTTTGTTGTTACCTATATGACAGGGTAGTTGTTACGTATGTGACAAGTAAAAAAAACGTGTAAACTAATACACTGTATAACAGTTGAACAACTTATTACACCTCAGTTTGACAACCTTATAACTGAACTTAAAAAATGATTATAGTTATTTATACAAATGTTTTTTTTTACCGTTTTTTAGCTATTACAAAATTGATTGCAAAAAAAAGCTTAACAATAATAGAAAGGACGAAGTAAAAATAGGAGGGCAGTAAAATTACAGTTCTTTAACACCAGGATTCGCATTTTGATTTTCACAATTTCAACTCCCAACATGGCGTACAATTTCGCAGAAATGCAATTATTTCGATACGTGAAACACGCAAAGCTTCGAACTTAAGATTAGTAAGAGCCGTTTAGAATTAACAAAGCAAAGAATAAGTTATGGTGGAATAGAAGCATATAACCAATTGTTTTTAAATTGGCTCTCCACTTGGCAATCCTTTTCTTTTAAAGAAGTTGGAGCCATTATCTGTGACCAAACAAACAAAACACAAAGATCTAAGCTATATAGCTTAGATCCCATCACAACTGGTATATTTAATTTACTTTTCAAGTGCTAAAATATAACATCACATACGATATACTGTGTCACATACGTAACAATATTTTCTTTCAGTAAAACCATTTATGAAATAAAATTACAAAACATTTTCAAAAAGATATTTTTACAAAAAAAATTTTAAACAATTTTCTACAACAATGTCAGAGTTTACGAAGTAGCTGTCGTACTAATATTAAGTAGCTGACTACACGGCGACAATTGTAGCCAACGGAATTTGTTTTCCTTTAGCTGCGTAGCCGCTGTCTTCTGTTTCTTTAAAGCATCAATTATTCCAACTTTTAGTCTCTAATTATGACTTCGTTAATTTTTTTATACTTCATGATGTAGCCATAATATAAATATCGTGTTTGAGTTTCTATTTACTCTCAAGCTCCTCATCATTAGAAACGGATATATTGTTATAACCAGTAATACAGTCTCCGCTATGTAGATTTTAAGTATCTACCTATCGCTTTTTAAAAGAAAAAACATACACGTTTGCATCACGTTTGCTATGGGGACACCTTAACTTTAAAATTGTATCTTTCTACTTCTTCCTACAGTGTACAAATTAAGAATTCTATGTGTTAATTATAAGAGTCTGCCTGTTATGGTTCACCAGATAAGCCCATTCACGGTAACCGATATACCATTTAATATTTAATTTTAAATTTTAACTGCTGTTAGTTGCAGCGATTTAATATTATTTCTTATAATATCTAACATAATTTTTAATAGGTAACATACAAATTTATATAAGGCAGCACAAGTGGATTTTTTTTTAAAAAAATTTTGAATGTGCTTCTAAAATATTGTTTTTTGGTCCAAAAAAAAAACCCTGCAACAAAAAAATTTTTTCAGAAAATCTATAAGCATTTTAACCCCTTTACCATACATTTGACATATCCGGGTAAGCATAAATCTATTAATGAAATTTTGTTTAAAAAAGAAAGAATATGTGTTTAGTTCCATAGAAAGTAAATTATATTTCATAGTTTTTATATTTTTGGAAAATAAAATAGATTAGTACATATGTACGAGGTCTGTTCAAAAGAAAAGATGAATTTTCTTGGGCTGTCTACATTCGATTATCGAATTTTTTTCGTTATGTTGGTACACATGTGTTAGTCAATATGTTGGCATTATCAGCCAGTTTGGAGTTATTTAATTTTATGCTATTTTCCCATAACGTTTTATAATAAAAATAAAAATTTATTTGTTGGGGCAAAAGAGCTTGTTCCTATACGTATTTCACTGGTTGCTCAGGCCAGATCATCAGAAAACCTTTTTCCTAATTTTAGAGAAGCCAAAAATACTCTATAAATAATAAAATTCTACAAACCAACAATGAGCAGTATATATATAAGTTGTTGACAACTGAAAATATTACGTCACGTTTGTGTGTGTTCTTCGATTTTCTCGCCGCTTCGATTGAAATGATTGGCCCTTGGTTTCGCCGTCATAACTATATACCCACGTTTCGTCACCAGTTATGACTCTTTTGAGCAAACCTGGATTATTGTTGACTCCATTAAACAACTCCTGAGCGATACTAATGCGACGTGGCTTTTGCTTAAAACTTAGGAATTTTGGAACAAACTTCACTGCCACACGTTTCATGCCCAAAACATTCGAGAAAATTGCATGGCATAAGCCGATTGATATGCCAACATCTTCTGCAACATCCAAAACAATACTCTAATCATGCCTCAACCACCTTATTTACTATATTTGGCACCCTGCGACTTTTTCCTATTCCCAAAACTGACGAGACCAATGCTAGAAAAGCGTTTTGCCACAATTAATGAGATAAAGTCAGAATCGAAGAACGAGCTGACATAAGTGCATTATATCTGGGGAAGATATCAGTGAAGGAGGACAGAATGGCGTTTCAACGCCAATGGAGAACAGACCTCGTATATAACAAATGCTGCTATATAAAGAATATTATAAAAAAAGCTAAAGGCCTTCTTTTGGTTCTTCTCTTTGTCGCGTATTCTCCTAGGCTTTTGTCCATATTATCTACTCCACCATCGAAATTATCAACACTTACATTATTGATGTCGCCCTATTCATCTGCAAATATAGGTTTACAAATATCCTTGTCATCTTTACTATTAATTTCCAAAAGTTTCTCTAATTTACTACTTATATATGTATTTTACCCTGTCTTCAAAGCTAAGCCCTTGGAATTGGCGAGAAGTTACTATGGGCCTGTTTCACAATGTCAACAGAGTTCGTTCCTTCTTACAATTATATCTAAAGCCTGGTACTCTGTTCAGTTTGTCATGCGGAATGCATACATACAAAATTTGTATGAAAAAGTCAAGAAAAAATGTTGCAGAAGTAGTACTCTGTTTTTACTGTGGAAAAAGATGGACATTTTTCTGGCAACATTTTACCAAAGCTGTGAAATAAAGCAAAATGTACATTAATTCATGTGGAATTTTTGTAATATTTTTTTTGTGGAAAGTTTTGTAAAATAATGTGGTATACTTAAAAGCAACAAAATCGTAAGATTCTTCCAAATCGCAAGATAAACACCAAATTTTAAAAGTCAAATTTTCCTTGTGAAATAATAAATGTTGCTTAACATTTTTCACAAATTCAAACAGAGTACTAGGCTTAAAACAAAAACAAATTCAAAAATTTTGTTTTTGTATTGAATGTACTTGTACTAAATAACGAATTCTTTCGACATTGTGAAACTGCCAGTAAGTAAACAAAATCGTGCAATCGTTTCAATAAGGGAAGTAGCCGCTGATGTAATAACAATGGCGTACACTAACTAAATGAGCACACTAACTATCATACTGCACAGCCAACCCGTGTATGACGGATGTATGTTTAAAGGAAAAGTTTTGGTTGCCGACATAGGTAAAATACGAAGAAAATGCACTAATGTAGCATTAAGAGTTATTGTATTAAAAATGTTGAGTGCACAAAGGTTACAAGTTTATAAATTTCATTGTCCTACTCAATAATAAAATTTTACCAAACGTAAGCTAAGATTAACAAAAACCTGCTGTACTAATACGGACAAAATTACAGTCTTCGAATTTCGTACCCTTTTCCGCTAATGGTAATAAATATTTATTTTCCCATACCCCCGGCGGGTTCTAATTGTCACTGCAGGAATGGAAAATGCTTTGACGCGGTTCACTCGGGGAAAATAGGGGCACCAGACGCTAGGGTTCCTAGATCCTAAATCTGGAAGAAAAGGTCAGTGTGTTAAAACATACGGGTTCTCTTCGAGGCCCGACCAGTGCTTAAAGGACTGGTACCACGGGAATCGGTAGCCCCACAGAGAGCCTATCATCTCTGTGACTGGTTATTGGTGAGGTCCCCTTCGGGGGTACACGTGGTGGTTGTGGTTTAAGATCGATTTATGTAGGTATGGTGCACGGTCGATCAAGTGTGCTGTTGCACTCTCAACAGACGGAGTTTGAATAGTCTCCAAACCCCTAAGCAAGAGGTTATAATATGGATCTAGGCTTGCCTTGGATAAGGCTTGCCATATTATATAAATTGCTACTCATTGTGACTGTATCACACACAACTTGCGATTGATGGCAGTCGTAAAGTGTTGTTATACTACAGAATGGGGGCGCTAGTCTACGCTTAAGTTTCACTCGGTGGTAAGACCACCGTGAGATTACGCCAACTTGGCAGGTACTCACGTTAATCTTGTTCCACAATTTATTTTCCCATAAAAGTTAGTTACTGGGGATCAATCATGAAGGACTTTCTAATATGTAGCTGTTGGGTGCATCTTAGTTAAATCATGTTCCATTAACTAAAAAAAAGTTACTGCGATTATTATTATTTGTATTACATTTGATTACTTTAAATATAAAATATTACCCCCACTTTGCGAATATCAGAGGAATTTCCAAATGGACTAAAGAAATTAAAATAACCAAACTTTGCACAATTACAAAAGTGTAGTTCATTTACCAAAGAGGAATGTAATCTCAAATGAAAATAAAATCATTTACATTTATGAAAAAATCATATGGAATGAGCAAAGGCAAAAGGCAACAACATTGTTGAGTTAATAGCTCATCAATGATTCATACGGAAATCCGGTGTGTCCGACAACATCCGGTTATATTCATGTAAATGTGTACACCAAGTCTCATTGCTATGCACAAACACATGCATACAGAAATGTTCATACAATAAAATAAAATAATCTTTATGTAGACAAAAATGTTTATTCATATAAAACGACTTACTAGATGTATAAATGTAAAATCTAAAAGTATGCAATAACTTTTTATTGTTTCTTTTATACGCTTTGAGATTTACGCATTTAAATGTGTGTGTGTGTGTGTGTGTGTGTACGTGTGTGTGTGTGATTATATTTTGAGTCCAATTATAACGGACATTGTAAAACTTGAAAATGTACAATTGTGAATAAGTGAGAGTACAAAAACGAGTTTAAAATAAATATACTGGTATTTGTTGTATTAAATAGTCAATATGTATATGGCTATTGATACAATAAAAGTGTTTTTGATTGTGTGCCCGAGTATTGTAAGCATGTATGCATTTGTAAATGCATTACGTGATTGTGAGAAAATAAAAACCAGAATAAAACAGTACAAAAATAACAATTGCAATAATACTTATTCATAAAAATAATATTAACAACCACTTGCATTCTACAAATATGTACTTTTTGTTGTTGCTACTGTTTTATTATTGTCATAAATGTAAGTTAGTGCATGCTTATATGTGGCTTGTTAAAAGATTTACCAAGGATTTTGGTTCCTCATTTGTTATGCAAATATAAACAATAGTTACCCTATGTCTACCAACACATACACGCATTTACAGTTTTGAACTGCAAAAATATTTTACCTGACCACTATTATCATCTATTATTATTATCTATAACTACTGTAAAAGAGGACTAAAACCCTGAAGCACAACAAACATTTTTTGTTCACACTTCAAAGTCAATGTCTGAAATGAATAGCTAATATTAAGGATCGGCTTAGATGCAATTTAGTGTGAGATTTTAGTGAGGAATAAACTACAATTAAAGTATTTTATTAAAAGCTTACCATTTATTTCCTGACAAATTGGTCAGAGTCTATGTGCATTTGCCTAGATAGTCATGCCAGGCAGACAGGAAAACTTTACTCAAATTTTTGGTTAAACTTTAA
Organism: Phasia obesa; assembly: GCA_949628195.1. Taxonomy (NCBI): domain Eukaryota; kingdom Metazoa; phylum Arthropoda; class Insecta; order Diptera; family Tachinidae; genus Phasia; species Phasia obesa. Next base: position 81,115,070 of record OX451218.1, read on the forward strand.
GAATCTGAATTTAATTCATTTTTAATTCAAGCTCAAAATACCTAGAATAAACTCATTGAAATTGTTTGTAGACTGAGTAAATTGGTGTTATGGACTATTTTCCAGCTCGTCCGATCATTCGTTAAAATTTTAGACATGTAGCATGTCTAAAATATCATATGATTTTTTAGCAACTTTTTTCCGTTTTTGGCAGCTCAGCTTTTTTCGTGAACCTGTTACTCTTACACATGTTCAGTTTGGTCTATAATTTAGCCAACTTACAAGAGAACAACGCTTGCAGATTATTGAATTTATTATCAAAATTCAGGCTGGGTTAAGAAAGTTCGTGCAATGTACACTTCTTCCATTTTATGGTTTGTTTTGGCGATATTCTGAGGCGGCTATTTGGAATCTTGTAACTAAAATTGTAATATTTCGTGTGAGGAGAAGCCAGAAGAATTGCAAGAACTGCCAATGCATCCCGAAAATTGATGGATTATAGGCTGGTGGTAAGATTTAACTGTACTTTTTCAAAGATGACGAAGACAGGAACTTCAATGTGACTGGCGAGAACTACCGTGCGATTACTACATTTTTTTTTAACAAAATGTAGGGTTGGACCTGACTGACATGTGGTTTCAAACACACAACAAGTGAAACAATGGTCCAATTAAGAGGCGAGTTCGGTGAACAGTTTATTTCAAGTTTGCAGACGGTCAATTGGCCACCTAAATTTGTGGGGCTATGTCTATATGTGTGGCTGCATGCAAAACGAGCCTATTAAAAATCGCCAAAAAAAAAATTAAAAATTACCGAATGAATAATCACCCTAAAAAAATTAAAAATTGCCCAATAAAGAATAATGGTGATTTGGACCAAAAATTGTGAAAAAAACACCCAATATATAAATGACTTATCGCCCATTTATATTTATAGTACTCTTTTTACATATAAAAATGTCAATAGTTTTAGTAAGGGCATTGATATTGGTTTAATTTATCGAGAAAGCTTTGAGCTTGCAACTTCTGTATGTAATTTTGTTACCATAATCTAAGAAAGCTGGTCCTGGTGGTGGTGCAAAAGGAACTCTGCTTAACCGCAGTCATAGTCGCTACAACAGTTACTAAATTAAATCATTGATTTAAATTAATTGAAAAGTTGATGCATCAGGCTTTGAGAAGTTGTATGTAATCTGTGAGAAGAAGTTGTATGCGTTCATTAAAATAAGTATCAAAGGAAATATATGTGAATAAAAAAAAAAATAATAAAGGTACAAAAAGTTTGCTAATATGAGTTGAAATATTTAATTATAGTTTATTGTTAAATTTTATAATTAGGCGCCGCATGCAAAAAATTTTTATAAAATATGAAAAATCGCTCGATTGCCACAACAGCTAAATGGAGAATGGAGAAAGAGATATTCTTACAAAATTTTTTTAAATATATATAGATAAAAGGGTTGTTAATCAGACGGTGAAAGAAAATTTGAAATTTTTTATTTTAAGATATAAATTCCCGGAAGGGAGAAATATGTCCCAAAAATTTATTTTTTTTATAAAAGGTATAAAGGGTAGCAACCCTCCCTTTATAAATACCCTTTATTGTATATAGCCAACAATTGAGGCTTAAAAAATGCGTTTATGTTTTTTTAATCGGTGCTTTGCAGCCCGAGAAATTTAACAACAATTCATAAAATTTGTTTAAAAATTGGATATGTTTGGATAGGGCTGGGGGAAGAACTGTTATAATTTTTTACCCAATATTTCTTTTGTTCGCATTTTCTATAGCTTATCTTTAAAATGGTTTAACAAAAAATCACTAGTGTTGAAGAAAGTTTAAATTATATAATTAAAAGCAAAAAACTAACACCTTTTTGGGGAAAATCCTGAAAAAACGGTATTTTTACATTTTCCCAATTCAGAGGCTTCTTACTTTTTAACGAAAAACGCTATCAGAAAAAACTTTATACCAATTTATTTTAAATTTTATCAAGAATATAGCCAATGTCTTAAAATATTAAGACATTGGCTATTATTTTTTAATAAGTACACCACGCCAAAAATACTAAGTTAAGGTCGGCCAAAATAAAAAAAAAATTGTAAGCCAATTTTCTCCCAAACTAAAAGAGATAGATAACCTACACATTTGAGAACATTTTAACATTTGAGTTAAAGCAATTTTGGGGGTTTACTCAGAAGATCCCCTTTATCATAAAGGAAGACCGTTCGCTGCTTCACTCAGAAATACCTCTGCTTTGCCTGTGTCAAATTTCATTAAGATGCCTTCAGTGGTTCATGCGATGCCGAATTATGTCCAATATAAATCATTTTCAAACCACTGTGCGACCTAGTGTAATTGTAGACAAAAATAGGAAGCATGGTCCAAAGTGAACAAAATTTTGCACTGAGGTGTTAATAAAAAATTATAGAATTGGGTGTTAACGCCCTCTACCACGTTTTCTCCCCATACTAAACCCCAAAGGGATTTGGGGTTTTTTTAAATTGGTCAAACTAATTTCGGGAGATGATCGTATTATATTAATAAACACTATGTGTTAACTTTTTGCAAACGTACAGGCCTGCATTTTCCGTCCTTTTTTATTTTTAAAACCATGCATAAACCTTTTTGAAAAAAGCACTTGTTTTAAGTCAACGGAATGACCAAAATAGTCGTCAAAACAAACTAAAATTGAGTTTTGTTTTCTTATAAAGGGTGGCGCAAAAATAACCTTCCGATGTTTTTTGGCTGTAATTTAAAAAAAAATGAAAAACTTTGATTCTTCTTATTTGGTCTTTTAATTTTTTTACATCAAGTCGAGAATATGATGTCATGTAAATGGCCGCCGCCACAGTTGATTGTCATTTGAGCCCTTTTTATGGCATTTTCCATCACTTTGGCCAAAACTTCCGGCGATAGGTCCTCACATTCTTGACGGATATTATCTTTAAGAGCTGCAAGAGTCTGAGGCTTGTTGACATAAACCCGCGACTTTAAAAAGCCCCACAAAAAGAAGTCTGCAGCTGTCTAATCAGGCGATCTTGCTGGCCAGTGCAAATCGCCAAAACGGGTGTTTCACCAGTAGGCGTTGGACGGCCAGGAAATCTGCGACGAAATTCACGTTGTGCCAAAGTCACGGACCGATTATTGGTCAAATAGATAGTCACCAATATTCCGCGTTCTGGAGCAGTGTAGCGTAACATTGTTTATTAACGTGTATTTCGCAAATGTTTACTACACAAATGTCAAAACAGAATTGACATTAGGGGCCAATCCCAAAATTTATAGCATTTTCTGATAGGAGGATTACTTTTGCGCCACCCAGTAATATCATATTATTTAAAAATACACCGAATTTGTGCAAGGTTGCATTTAAAATTATTAGAATTTCACCTGAAAATATGAGTTTTTGTATGGAAACATTAATTTTTCATTTAGAAAGAATAAAAAAAATGTTTGTATATCTCTTATTTAGACTATTTATTACTAAAATACAAACATATTATTCAAATCGCTGGTCATTTATTTTTTCGATTTTTGCCTATTTGGTTACATTGTGCGCCGTGTGCGCCTTAACAATATTAATCCACAGCAAATTTTAGAACTCGTACTTAGATGGTATTTACTTTATATAAAGTTATCCATCCTAAAATTCGTTTTTAAATTTATATTAAATTCTAAAATTGTTTTGGGGTTTTTACAATGGTTATAGTGCAAATTTGCATATTGTAAATTTGCAGTGCATATTAAAGTAAATTGTATGCATGCTTTTTAAATATGTTGCATTTTTGTGCAAAGCATTTAATTTTCTTTAAAAAATCTGGCAATTCATCAAAAAGTTCAAAAGAAAAATATAAAATGCAAATAAAAACACAAAAAGGAAAATTACAAAAAAAAATTATTTTCTGACTTTTACAAACAATTTTATTTAATATTTTTTCTTTTTTTTAGAAATATTTCAAAAACTGTTGTATATTTTTTTAGTAAAAACGAAGCAAAAGGAAGCAAAAGGAAGCAAATTTTAAGTAAATATATTATGTTGTTGTGTTGATAAAAACGATGCATTTTTGCTCAAGTTTGCATCTTTTGCACAGTTTGCACTACTCATCGTGAAAACCCCTAGTTTAGAGTTCTGTAAATAGTGTTTAAAATTTCTAGCTGACAAAAAAAAAAAAGACCGAAAAAAATTATAAAAATTTGTATTATACATCAGCAACACAATTTTCAAAAATATTTATATACTTATGTACAAAATGGTCCTCTTATCGTTATATTATAATGGGTGATTTTTTTGAGGTTAGGATTTTCATGCATTAGTATTTGACAGATCACGTGAGATTTCAGACATGGTGCCAAAGAGAAAGATGCTCAGTATGCTTTGACATTTCATCATGAATAGACTTACTAACGAGCAACGCTTGCAAATCATTGAATTTTATTACCAAAATCAGTGTTCGGTTCGAAATGCTCAAATGTGTCAAATTTTGTTCAGCGATGAGGCTCATTTCTGGTTGAATGGCTACGTAAATAAGCAAAATTGCCGCATTTGGAGTGAAGAGCAACCAGAAGCCGTTCAAGAACTGCCCATGCATCCCGAAAAATGCACTGTTTGGTGTGGTTTGTACGCTGGTGGAATCATTGAACCGTATTTTTTCAAAGATGCTGTTGGACGCAACGTTACGGTGAATGGCGATCGCTATCGTTCGATGCTAACAAACTTTTTGTTGCCAAAAATGGAACAACTGAACTTGGTTGACATGTGGTTTCAACAAGATGGCGCTACATGCCACACAGCTCGCGATTCTATGGCCATTTTAAGGGAAAACTTCGGAGAACAATTCATCTCAAGAAATGGACCGGTAAGTTGGCCACCAAGATCATGCGATTTGACGCCTTTAGACTATTTTTTGTGGGGCTACGTCAAGTCTAAAGTCTACAGAAATAAGCCAGCAACTATTCCAGCTTTGGAAGACAACATTTCCGAAGAAATTCGGGCTATTCCGGCCGAAATGCTCGAAAAAGTTGCCCAAAATTGGACTTTCCGAATGGACCACCTAAGACGCAGCCGCGGTCAACATTTAAATGAAATTATCTTCAAAAAGTAAATGTCATGGACCAATCTAACGTTTCAAATAAAGAACCGATGAGATTTTGCAAATTTTATGCGTTTTTTTAAAAAAAAAAGTTCTCAAGCTCTTAAAAAATCACTCGTTACTTATAGGTTAAGTGACAGTAGTTCTTTATAAAAAAATTGGATTTTATAAAACAGAGCAACTGGTGGAGTAGCTGAGAGTATTTTCTAATATACCATTGTAACCCAAAAATAAAAAGCGGATTGTTGACATATATAGGCCGTATACTATAGCTTAAATAAAAATCCGCACTAAAATTACTTTTAAGTCAGACAAACATTATATTTAAATATTTTCATTTGTTTTGGGGACATGGAAAATGTTATGGCGAAAATTATATTTTTTGATATAAATTCTTCGATATTACTGAAACTACTACACAGACTAATAGAATCAAAAAGATTTTCTCTATGACATGTTTTTAGGCTACTAAGAAGGGAAGTTTTTTTGAAGAGATTCCTTATTATTTTCATGTGGTAAATCTTTTTCAGTTTATCAAGAAGAGAATACCATTAAATTAATATGAAAACTTGTTATTCACAATTTTTTACTAATTTTTGACAAAAAAAAAAACAATCAATAGAGAAAAACTTTTTGATTTTATTAGAATTTCTTCTGAAATGTAATTGATTTTTTCAAAAAGGTTTTCCTGATTGATTTCATTAGGTTCCTATATGATCTTGTTTAATTATCTTTTTAATTTTCTTTATAAGGATACCTTCTTGATTATATTAGCTTTCTTGAAATTTCGTTTATATATGTACATATGTAAATCAACATAGAAACTGTTTGATAAAACATAAAATAAACATTTGATGTAGTGTTTAAGTGCATGCCTACAAAACGGAGCACACCAGATTCGAACCCTGGCAGAGGATGAAAAAATGTTCACCATGGTTTTTCGGGTTTTAGAAATTAAGTGGCTTCAAGCCCCTCCAGATAATCCATCAGAAGAAGCTAGATGGTCAGGCCCCTGGAAAAATAGAGGATAATATGAAGGCAAAATAAAATGGAAACCGCCACCACAAAAAGAAAAGGTAGAAAGAAATCAAAGATTGATTAGCAAAAAATGCCGAGGAACTGCCGAAAAAGCAATATACCAATTGTTTTCAGTTTTTTATTTTGAAAATTTGTGTTAATTTTGTTTGTTTTTATAAAAAAAGATTGCCTAATAAAATCAAGAAGAAAACCTTTATGAAAAAACAAAAAGAATACCTAATAAAATACCTAAGTCTTCTTCTTAATTAATTCAAAAAGGTTTTCCTTATTAAAATAATAAGACTTTCTTCTTGCAAAAAAAACATAGAGACTATGTTCTTTCTGTGTGTATGTATCACACATATTTAAAATTTTTTAAGATTTTTATAATTTTTCTAAACTAAAACAGATTTGAGTTCATCACCCCAAATAACCTCATCCAGTCTAAAACCATGTATACTTGCGATAGTGATTTTGTTTCTCTTACATTCTTTCCTACACTGCACATTGAGTTGAACAATAGGTAAAACAGGCTTTATGTAAACTAGATTTTATATTTAAATAATATTTGTTTCAGAGAAATTATAAGCTGATAAAATTCCATTAGTTCGCACTAGTTCTACGCAGTTCTTTGAATTGTTTTTTTTTTTTTTTTTTTTAAATTAATTACCAAATTTGTAAAATTTGTAAAATTTCTCTTATAGAGAATAAAATTAATGTGTTTTGTATATTAATAAGACGATTATTTAATTAAAATTTTAAAATATATTTTTTTATTATATTTTATATTGCCAATAATAATTCTATAATACTCGCTGGGATATAACAAGTAAAAGTGCTAACGTAATGTTACGAGTAACTCATTTCCCCATTAATAAGTTCTTTTGGACAGTTGGGCCATTGTATTATAAACATTGTAATTTTGGATTATTCTGTGTTTCTTCCCGCATCACTACTCTGCCTTTGTAGCGGAAATAATGTTTTAGACATTTTCGAAATTGCAACTCACCTCATTTTCATATGAATGTTTTTATTGTTCATGTTGTCAAAAAATTTTGTCTATAGTTTGTGTTGCCCCAAATGTTTATTTGCATCAAGATAAAAGTTAATTTGAAATACATTCTAAAGTTTGGAAAAAAAAAGCAGCCAAATACATGATGACTATTATCATAGATAATGATAATAAAAGCTAGAAAAAATACAGAAAAAAGCCTCCAGCTATTTGCAAGTTTAATAAAAAAATATAAAATGAAAAAAAAAAATATTTTTTCCATAACGATTAAAGTTAAATAAATATTTTAAATTATAAGTGATTTTAATTTTAATCTAAATACAAATATAAATTTTTTAAGAATTGCAATAAGTATGATTGCATTTTACTGTTAAAAAAAATTTATTTTATAAAATTTATTATATTAATGAGAAAAGTATCCAAATTTTAGTTAAATATTCAATAATTAAACAATTTTATTTTAATCTACAAGTACTTTTCATCATTCATGATATTGAAAGTAGCTGATGATAATTATTAATTAATGTCTATGTTAAACTGATTTAATCTTTATGGCATTTGATTAAAAATTCTTAATTTGAGTTGAATATTTCAATAATTTCTATTTTACTCTCCTTTACTAAATATCAGTTAAATAACATTAATAAAATTACAAAGAATCTGCAAGTGATAAATAAGTAATTCTGCCAAGAAATTTAAGTAAAACAAAATTAAATGTTAGAGTATAAAAAGACCCTAACTGCAATTTTCATAAAAATAATAATAATTTTATTTAAATTAATAGTAACAAAGATCTTTATGATTGAAAATTTTTATTTAAAAATATAAGCCCGAAATATGTACATACTTATATTATGGATTATTCAAATTAGTTTATAAACTTGTTTGAATGAAAGAATATAAAATTTTACTAACGAGTCAAAGTTCTTTTTTTGGGTACCGTACCCAAAGGGTAAAAACGTAACCCTATTGTTTTCGCTACAATGTCTGCCCATTTGTCAGCGTCTCCTATCTCTGGAACCGTAAAAGGTAGGCTCTTGAAATTTTCAAACAAGTTGTATTAGTATGGCCGCTATAACAAATACTAAAACTTATAGGGTGTTCCGAAAGAGATGAGTTATTTGCGTATATGTCTTTATTGCCTGAACCGTAAGAGGCAGACACTTGAAGTTTATACACAGTAATTATGTTCGATATATAAACAAGTATAACAAGAAAACCTAAAAATTAGAGGGTGTTCCGATAGCGACATATATTTTACACGTACGACCTTATTTTTCAAACAGTATAAGGTAGAATCTAGATATTTTTTTAGGAAAACTTTAGTAAGCGATGCCGGTGTTGGTTATACTATAGAGGTTAAACCCTTCCATACAGGTCGGGATGGCTCAATGATCTCTCTATGGTATATGGAACAGCGGCTTCGCTAACAAAATATTGTCTGTATAGCCGGCCTTTGGTCATATATCTATGATATATGGTATGATATCAAAGTTATGGACCTCCTTTATCGGGAGGTACCTGTTATACCATAGAGGTTAAAACAGTTAAAAAGTGTCCGGGTGCAAATATAATTTGTATTGGGAGTTATTTCATTTTTGTTGGGACTTATTTCATTTGGGAGTTATTTCATTTTTTTTTTTTTTTTTAAATATAATTGTTTTGAATTAACGGTTAAGTTTTTCATTATGGCGTTGGGAGTTATTTCGTTTTTCTTTAATTTGGAAGTTATTTCATTTTCGTTGGGACTTATTTCATTGGGAGTTACTGCATTGGGATTTATTTCACGGTACCATATCTGTGTGCGCTGAATCTGTGACCAATTGACTTAAGCGATGACTGAATCTATATTTATTTGAGTGAAAAGTTGATCTGATTAAGTTTTGGACAATATTTTATTGCGGATCGTCTTCGGAGTCTTCTGGCAATTCACCAAACACCAGGATAAGGAATATTCTTCACATAAAGTAAAGAAGTGAATACTTGCTATGCATCGGCAAAGGTACTTTTATAATAATATTCATCAGTAAAAAGAATGTGTGAAGAGGTAATAAGTTTAAAATAGAATTTAATACTACGCAAAGTTTATAGATGCGAAGAATGCTGAAGACGGACGTAGCTATCCAGAAAATGAATTACATTGACTTAAGCGATGACTGAATCTATATTTATTTGAGTGAAAAGTTGATCTGATTAAGTTTTGGACAATATTTTATTGCGGATCGTCTTTGGAGTCTTCTGGCAATTCACCAAATACCAGGATTAGGAATATTCTTCACATAAAGTAAAGAAGTGAATACTTGCTATGCATCGGCAAAGGTACTTTTATGTTAATATTCTTCAGTAAAAATAATGTGTGAAGAGGTAATAAGTTTAAAATAGAATTTAATACTACGCAAAGTTTATAGATGCGAAGAATGCTGAAGATGGACGTAGCTATCCAGAAAATGAATTACATTCTGCTAGTGTTTAAAATAAATATTTCACAATTGTTCTTTAATATTAATCACATAATATTTAATTCTTTCTTAGAGAGAATAAAACATAGACAGAATATTTTTTGTTGTTCGTTTATGAGCGTAAAAAATAAATATAAAATTTTAGATTTCTCATTTATGTCAAATATCATGAATGTTGATTTTTAATTTAATAAATGAAAAATTTTGAACCCTGTTTTTGGAGAATTATATCAAAAATACTTAGTTCTTTAAATACTAGTATTTTGGAATTTATTCTACACAAATTTTATTCCTTAGAACACAAAAATATCACCTAAAATTACAAATTTTCCCAAATAATCCCTTTTAATATTTTTTTAGTCACAAAAATATCTAATTTCCTATTTCTAATGATGAATCCATTGAAGTGGAAATTTCTTACGATTCATTCATGTATAAGCCCTTATTCTCTTGACCCCTGATAGCAACTGCATATGTATTTATTATAAAATATTCTTCTATACAATTAAATGTATTTTACAATCATCATTGGTTTTTATCACAAACTTAATATCACCTGCATTCGCTTTCATATTCAGTAAATGCAATTGTAATGGGTAATGGAATTAAAGATCCTTCACTGATTTTCAAACAGATACAAAAGGTACTTAAATAAATTAAAAGGATATTTTCTACACTAAATACGAGTAAATACATACATGTGTAGATAAACATTCATAAGGAAACACATACAGCCACATATTAGTAAGTTACTAAGTAAGTTTGTGTGTATTTACTGATTAAGTATGTCTTACTCAACTTATGCTTAGTTGATTGGACGAGTGTTTCCTTGGGTTGGGCTACTCAAGCGAAGATGAGTTTTCTTTATTTATCATTTGAAAGTTTACAATTACAAACCTGCAGATGAAATTATTTTGCTTAAAATTTACCTTTTTGAAATTCATTTGCATATCTGTGCAATATTTTTATTTTGTTGTTTTTGCTACTGTCTTAGAATATACATATTTGTATGCAACATTAATAATATTATAAAATATCTTTGATTTTGTGGCTTTACGTTTTACGGAAAATTTCGTAATTTTCAAATATTTTGAGGTTTCTTCAATTCAAGGAGAATTGTGTATCCTTTTATTGTTATATTAAAGTTCTTAAAATAAGTGAATGTGTTTCAAATAAATTTAGCATAAACGATTTTGGAATGGTTTAATACAACCACAAAATTTTTCATTCGTACTTAGATTTGTAAATAATGACTTATGGAATTTTATTGGTATATTAAACACTAGGAGCCGAAATATTTACAGAAATGAGCAAATAACTAAAACAAAGCCCCTTAAAGACTTGAATATATATTAAAGGTACAACAGTGAGGTTTAGGGTGCTGTAGCTCAAGTGGACTACTAAAGCATGTTCACGAGTTCAATACTCAGCCGTGTCAACATCAATTTTTCTGATATGTATTAATTCTCTTGATAATAATGCATATCACAACGCCCTCTTTGGCCGATATTATCCCATAGTGCTAAATCGCTGACGAAGTAAAACAGTTATAAATAAAGGCTAGCTTCAAACTAATACGCCTACATAACACCAGAGACGCTGCAACACAGTTCTAAAAATAATCACAACGTGCATTTGTAGTGTTACTATAAGTGAAGTTTAGCATCACACTAACCATCTGTCTTATTAACTCCTATCACTTTCTAAAGGATATAAGCTGGTTTTTTTTAAAGTGGTATAAGTCCATTTTTTATATATTGAGATATTTAAGGGTTTGTGTTTGAATCAATTTAAAAATATTGTCTAAATCTAATCAGTCGAGTGATGTTTTTTACACTATTCACCTTTGAAAATTTATCATCAAAGAATAATTACTAAAATTATTTGAAAAAATAACCGTTTTGTTTAGCTCCACTTGAACTTATACCATTTTCAAAAATAACATATTACCAGAAATAAAAACGGGATCAATTTAAGTTCATATTTTTATAGACATAAGCTTCACTGAAATGGCTTTATATGTAAAAAGCAGTAGTTAAAATGAAGACTACTAACCAAATTTATTAAGAGTTTATTTCAGTTCAATGAAAAATCAGTGTTTTTATTTTATAGTTGACCTCTGATTTTAGTTGAGAGGATTTTGTTTGGCTACAGGCCCTTTCCAAAATGTTAATATTGAAAAACAAAAGTATAAAAATGAAAAGATCTTTAAATAAAAAATAAGATATTTTAAACTTAGTTTTCTTTTACAGTTAGCATGGTATTAAAATTATAATATCGATAACATTCTCTTTTGTTATGCTCCTTGTAATTTTATATAATGGCAATATAAAGCTGAACTTGCCCGAAAACTTATATAAGCTTTTAGAAAATTATTTAACTGATCGAAAATTTTTGCTAAAACAAGGTGATTTTTTAAACTCACCTCAGCTCATGGAAGCCAGAGTTTTCCAAGGTAGTATTTTGGGACCAGTTTTATACCTGATATTCACATCAGATATGCCAAAAAATAAAGGTGAATGAACATAAATGTACTCACATAATGGCTTATTGGCAGAAATTCTACTCTCGCCTTAGATTGCAAACTTTTATTGTACAATTCAATTCTAAAACCAATTTGGTGTTATGGCATTCAATTACGGGGTACTGTCTCAGCTAGAAATATAGAAAAAATTTAAAGGCGCCAAAATAAGATTCTACGGATGATCACAGATGCTCCCTGGTATATAGAAAACTCGAAGATCAACAAATATCTAAACGCGCCATGAGTTAAAGCAGAAATAGTGAAATATGCAATAACGTATTTGAAGATGCTGGAAACACACTTACTAAATGATCGTGGTTACATTCATCTAAGAAGGAGGGACATTGCTTCTATCGCCCAAACATCAGAGGGATTACCCTCAACTGACAGCAGCAGCCGTGAAACATACATTTTTTTTTCTAGCACTGGCAAGACTTAACAACTATATTTTATTTTATTTTTGTTTTAGACTTGAGATATGATTAATTATTATTAGTTCAAATATATTAAAGACTAGCTGTGCCCGCCACTTCATTAGCGTCCTTGCAATATTTTGTTTGATTTTGCTTTGAAAGCAATCCACACCAAAGACCCTTTCGTGTTTAGTGCCTTCTTAAACTATGTCTTTTGTATTTACTTTATAAAAAAAATAAAGGATGCTTATCTGGTTAGTTCCAGTTATGGTTTATGTATATTTACTACTAAAATAACTGCGTACTTTCACTGTTTTTCTCCCTTTATCTTTCAAAAAAAATATTTTTGCCGAAAAAAAGTATCCTATATTGGAATCAGGATGCTAAGGAACATGAGTTTCTATATTATTATATGTATAGATAATATTAATAAATTATGAAAAAAAGTGTTACTTCTAGCATTAACCAATTATTACATGATTTTTTTTATTAAAAGATTAAAAGCCAATTTTTTTTCTACAAAACGAATTTACTGTAGATAGATGCGTAGAATGCTGATGAAGATAGATGTAGCGATCCAGAAAATGCATTATACTTTAATTAAAATTAATCACCTAATTTGTTATTAATATTCTTAAAAAAAAGAACTTAAGCCTAACTTTAAAAATTAATTTGTGTTTTAATAAACAGTTCGACTAATAAATTTAAATATAAAAATAATTCATGCCGGCTTCTTTCAAGTTAATTGTTGAGTATTCATTTGTATACAAGTACACTGTAATGGATGTTCCATTACAATGCATTAGTAGTTAGATAAACCAATTTAAATATAATATGATTTAGATGATAAGATGTGCCGAAATGGGGAGTAAATGTCCTGCTTGCATCGGACTAAGAACCACATGCATATACAGACTTTAGGTAGACACCATATAAGATATTTTCCTAACTGCTAGCGATTACGCGATTACGCGATACAGTGATAATAATGAAAGTAACAGATCACAGACTTAGCGGTTAGTTAAAAGGATGATAACTACCAGTATTCAACCATAAATCAGTATAGAACGTTTGAGTTTAAGAAGGACACAAAGCAGTAGTGTTCTGCTTTCAACATTATCTACTAACATTAAGTAAAAATTTCTTATTACACAGAAACCGAAGATAACAAATAACAAATAAAATAGTAAATTTTAGTTTGTAAATTAAAAAAATCGTTAACTAAATTAAGCGATTTGTGATTATAACAAAAGCAGTAAATTTTTGTAATTAAAGAAATGAAATAAATCAAAATAAGTTAAATTCAAGTATACAAATAAAAAAAGACAGAATTTTTTATAGTTGAGAAAATTATGTATTTGCCATACAAAATTAATAAACATTCCTACTTCCCTTCTAAGAGACACTATATCACACTAGATATTTTAAGGAAGGAGCGCCAAGGCCGTCCTTGGAAGGCTCAGAAAAATGAGGGTCGTAGCGAAAGAAGGTCTGAGAATGCCTTATAGAAGTGCTGAAATGAGAGGCCTTAGTTGTATCACTGGGAAGCATTTTGTTAATGCCTCACTGTTAGCTAGTTATTTTCCATATTAACCACAACCGACCGTTATTGGGAAATTATAACTGTTGATTAGATAAAATCTCCGTTTCTTGTAGAAAAAGGTTTCACTGCAATATAATTTTCTAATATTCTTGATAAAATAAGGTTTACTTTTGTTGAAGAAAACTTTATAAAAAACTGAAAAAAAAAACAATTTTCATGCGAAAACAACATAGTACGATCCAACAAACACAGAGCTTAGTCAATGAAATAAAATACTGTTCTGCACTTTTTATCGACGTTTTTCAAGCATTCGATAAGGTTTGGCACGAAGACCCGAAAACTATTATAAGCTCTTAAAAAATTATTTAACGAATCGAAAGTTTTTACTAAAAGAAGGTGATTTTTTAAGTTCGCCACAGCTCATTGAAGCTGAAGTTCCTCAAGGTAGTATTTTGGGACCAATTTTATATCTACTATACAGATCAGATATTCCAATTAGCACCCGAGTCCACACATCAACATTTGCTGATCATGCTAAGTATTCATGAAAGCGCCCAAGTAGCATCACAGCATTTACAAGATGATATATTCAAATTGGAAAAATGGTTAGAAAAATGCAGAATAAAGTTGAATGAACAAAAATGTACTCACATAACTTTCACACTGCGTAGGGACTCATGCCCTCCTATTCGCATAAATAACTAAATTATAATGCAGCTTTCAGACGTTTAATACCTGGGTATACATCTTGACCGACGCCTTACTTGAAAAAGCCATATAGATTTCAAGTTAATACGAATGAAGTTAAAAGCAGTAGAACTAAGCCTCAGCTAGCAATGAAGAAAAAATTCAAAGGCGCGAAAATAAGATTCTTCGTATGATTACAGTTGCTCCCTGCTATATAAAAAAACTCGAACATCCAAAAAGACCTAAACATGCCATCAGTCAAAGCAGAAATAGCGAAACATGCAGTCACATATCTAAAGAGGCTTAAATCTCATCCAAACCCCTTGGCGCGTAACATTCTAACTGAACCTGGTTACATTCGACTCAAAAGAAGAGACACTGCTTTTCTTGGCAGTACATCAGAGTTTAGCACTGGCTGGACTTAAAAAGCCAATTTAATTTTTATATTATTTCAGACTTAAGATATGAGTAATTATTGTTAGTTCAAGAATATTGAAGATACAATAAATAATAAATGAATTAAAAAAATGTGAAATTTTAAACTTTAAAAAAGTTCCAGCTTTAACCAATATAATCTCAGTCATTTTGAAACAGATAATTATATGAAGGCACTAACAGAAAATCTTGCAAGTATCTATATTCTAATACAGCAGCAACTTACACGCAAATGAATCCCACCAACCCAAACTATGGTTTGAAAATAAAAATACATGAAAAAATTCAATACTGTTGCTAGGAATCCAAATATATTTGCACACTGGTTATATTGGTGTAACTAAATGGACGAACAAATACACTTCTACTTATATACGTGTATATTTACAATCCCACTTACACAAACAAACATCTTCATCATCTCAGTAGCACATAGAGAGGCACATAAATATCAGCCTTTATTGCTGCTAGATTTAACACTTGAGTTAAGCTTAGCAAACATTTGCAACAGCACGCACAACACTCTCTCTCGCTACAAAAAAATTCTCCTTAACGCTTTTACTCGCTTACACAAATATGTTTAATGTGGTGGGTGGTAAAGTCTGACTATAAGGATGGTGGTATTTTTGGGTATGGGAGTTAGTTTAGTGTGGCCGTTGTAAAAGGCAATGTGTTATGGTTTGATTTGATCGGTTTTTGTTTTCATAGTTGACAATGGTGGTAGTAATGCTACACTTGTTGTTATACTTTATATTGTACGTTGTTGAAGACCTTCCCATTATCATCTTTTAGCAGTATTTTTGTGGTGTCGCCACATTTTACAATTTAATTTGTTTTTTATAACTAGCAATCAAGTAGTGCTTTTTGTGTTTCTTTTTTTCTAATAAAGAGTGTGAATGTGTGTTAGGAATTGAATCTTGGTTGTATAGATGAAATTGTACGAATAATACAGAAATAGTTTAGAATTTTTACAAACTTCTAATGAATACAATATACATAGATATAATATGCATTAAGTACTTTAAGTTGTTGCTAAACCTTTCTGCTGAAATCAAATTGAATAGATAAAATAATATGTGCATCTGCTGTATTACGAAGTCACAACTGGCAGCAATAAAATAAAATTAAAAATTTATTTCCACACGTTAGAAATCAGTTTTATTACAGCTTGTCTAAAAATTTTAATTTCTTCAGGTCTCCATTTTGCGAAAAATATTTCATAATAAATAGAACAAAATAATATTTTATATGATACAGCTTATTTGAAATTTTTTAGTCAGTTTTAATTCAACTATTTTTATTTTTAAGCTTAAAAATAATTAAACTGAAAATGAAATTATCATTAATAATTTATGTTTTAAGTCAAGATTGAAAACATTTCTCCATTTGGACTGATTCGGTATGTATATCATTTAATTATATTAAGCTTTTTAATCAGATATAAATTTATTAGTAACTAATAAATGTATATCTCATGTGTATTATGTTCGATTTTGCTTTAAAAGTAATTCAAACCAAATTTTAAGACTCTTACTTTTATAGCGCTTTAGATATGATTAATGTATTTACTTTATATAAAGCTACACATCTCTGTCAATTCACTGTCGGAGCAACCATTAATTTTTTTATTTTTAATAGCGGCCATGGTAATTCCCTTGCTATGATTATATCAAGAATCTACCTATTACGATTAAAAAAATAAGTCAATATACGTAAAAAACATGTCACTATCGGAAAACCCTTTAAATTTTGGTAATTGTCATAGCGGCCGTGGCAACGCATCTTCTGTACAAGTTTCAAGAGTCTACTTACTAAGATTAAAAAAATAAGGCGTTATACATGCAAATCACGTCACTGTCGGAAAACCCTTTAATTTTTACTTGTTTTTATAGGGGTCATAGTAATACAGCATCTATGAAAATTTCAAGATTTTACCTATTATCGTTCAAAACTTAGGCTATAAACATGCAAATCACGTCACTATCGGAACACCCTTTAATTTTAAGATTTTATTTTATAGACTTGTTTTTAAAACAATCATAGTTTTAATTACTGTCTGCAAATTGTAAGTGTTTGCCTCCTACAGCTCAAGAAATAAAGACGTAAACGTAAATAACACGTCACTTTCGGAACACCCTATATATTTTAGTATTTTTTGCGATAGGTGCCACTGTTATATACCTACTGTGAAAATTTTAAAAGTCTACCTGTATGGTTCAAAATTTAGGCCATATACATGCAATTAACGCCACTATCGGAACACCCGTTAATTTTTAGGTTTATTTTTTATACTTGTTTATATAGCGAGCTAAGCTTTAAATACTGTTTGTAAATTTGAAGTGTATGCGTCCTACAAACACGTATACGTGAATAACACATCCCTATCGGTTTTTGTATTTGTTGCTACAGCGGAAACAGTTATACATCTTCTGTGAAAATTTGAAGAGTCTATTACGGTTCCAGGGATACAAGGCGCTGACAGACGGACGGACGGACATGACGACGGTTACGTTTTTACTCTATGGGTACGGAACCCTTAAAATACCAATGCGAAATATCTTACAGCGTTCAGCTTACGTTGCACATAGGGCTGAATGATAGCAAAAACGAGGTTTAATTAAAAATTTGAAATTGGTACATGGAAGCATATTTTTAAACCGGCTAACATCAAACAAAATACTCCATAACCAAATTCTCCGTAACTGTCAAACTTTTTGCTAAGCGTTGCTTACTTCTTTCTACATTCGCTCAAACAAATGTTTGCATCAATTACAGGTTTTAATTAGTTTCAGACCCAAAATTTAATTTAATATTATTAAACTAAAAAAAATATGATTGGATCAATTAAAAATTAATTAAAACTGTGTTTGAAACTTATTAAAATCTTTGATTGATGCAAACATTTTTTTCTGTGTAAAAGTAAAACATTTTTTTCTAATTTTTCTAAGAATAGCAATATCAGGCTTTTGGCAAAATTTTTAGAAAATTTTAATAAGATAACCAGTGGAGGAATTATTTTAATTTGTTTTTTCAAATACATGTTGATCGGATGCGATGGGAAAAAACTATTATTTAGTGATAAAAAACAAGATTCCAGCTTGTCTATGATTAATATATGTAAGTTTATATTTAGTTACAAATTTTATTCATATTTTTTATCAGTATTTTAGACTTAAGATATGATTAATTATTTTTAGTTCAAATATATTGAAGATACAATATATAAAATATGAAAAAAAATATATATATAATCAGTATAAAATACTTGTTTCTGTTCTGTTTGCTATTGTTGTGAAATAATAATTTGAATAGAGTGGAAATCACACAAATCTACCCAACGTAAAAATAGACTACAAGCATGCACAAAATGGCTTAAAGAGCTACTGGAATGCCGAAGAAAAGCATTCCGGAATAGTTATCTCGAGGATCTTAACCGAAATCGACAATCATATTATTCGCTATGACGTGCACGTAGAAACCTAAAAGGACGAGTCATACAAAAGTCTTCTTTGCGAACTTTTTGTGGGAATCGGGCAAGAATTGATCCCGAAAAATGTAATCTATTTATTGGCTGTTTGAAAAATGTTTTTTTTTTTCTCCAAATAACTTTTTTTCATCATTAATTTTTTTTTAAGACAACACTATCTCTGCGTAGCTTTTGGCTTCCCTGCAGAAAACACCCAGAGTCTTTGGTAGGAATCGGCCTCGAGACTACTAATGGGTCTATCATCTGGTACTTCCCCTAATGCTTAAGCTTCCTTATATTGAAAGGGCAATAACTGATTTAAACACCAAGAAAGCGTCTGGTTTTGATAATACCAACAACAAGATGCTAATTGAGCTTCTTTTTATATTTGATGCTATATTACGCATTGAGATTGGAAGATTTAGTGGATTACTAAAACAGCCAAGCCAGAGTAGAATCATACAGACCCACATGTCAAAGCTGAAAAAGATTTTAATTTCTAAACTGAACCGAATTTAACCCTAGAATACTAACGCTATTTTATATTACGTTAATACTAAAGCCACGTAAATTTTACGTGGAATTTTTTCAATTTTAATAGAGAAAATTTGTTAAATAATACAAATTAACTAATAATTCATATTAAAGTAAAGAAAAACAATTTTAATGGCAAAATAAAACTACATGTTTGCGATCAAACCATAGCTGGAATATAATAAATGCTCATATGCAAGTATATAGTTTTCATCAGTCCTGGTTAATGCAGTCTTTGCCTACTTTTATTTGATGCTCCCTAAATACTGCCACACATTTACAGATGTGGGTGTTAATTCTTTGAGTGGTGACAGGGTGATAATATTTGCTTTCTCTTTTCTCGAGAAAGTTCTTCGAAAGCCGGGTCGATTAGTTAATTTTGTTCATCCTTTTTTTATTTTTATTACAAGCTGGAAGTGCTATGTATATTCTAAGCATCTGCCATTTTTCGATGAAATTTTTATCTGTTTTAGGGGTCACCAATTCTTATCAGCGAAACTGTCGAGGCTCTCAGAATCGCACGTAAATTTTACGTATAGCCTTTCAATAATCACGTTCTTACAGCAGTTAAATGTTTATGCGTTTTTGCGTTTGTTCAAAAACTATTAAAAAAAGCACTTGTGGAATTTGGTACCGTTAGGCCATTGGATGCTTGTGTAGCAACAATAATAAAAAAAACTACATGTAAAATTTACGTAGTTAGTATTCTAGAGTTGAAGCGAGATACGATATCGATACGAATCTTCTATTCGCGTTCAGGAAAAAACACAGTATAGTCGACCATACACAGAAATTAGAAAATTTTGTCATAAAGACCTTTGAGAAAAGAAATTATTGTTCAAACATGCATTAACGTATTCAGGAACTTTAAAACGTTGGCCCTTAACATTTAAACGATCATGATAACAGTCAACTAAGAAGGAGGCATATTGCCTTTTTTTGGCTGAACCCCGGAGAGATCTCAAATCCAAAATGATGATATCAAAATAAATTTTTGCCTGGCACTGGCTGAACCTAATTAAAAATAATTTAATTTTAGATATGGATACGTGCTTTTAGTTCAATTATATTGGAAGATGCAAGAAATTATTTTATAAAAAATTGTAAAAAAAAATATTTTCAAAAAAACTAAAAAAGCGAAATGCTAAAGCTTCATAAATTAATTCCTGTTTTGTCTCGCATTCAACCCACTGTGCAATGGTTAATGGTTTAATGAAAAAAAGAAAAAAACAAAAAATAAACAAAAGAACAACAGAAAAAAATACATATAATAAATGTAGAGAAAAAGGACATTTGAGCTTTTAAATACTAAGAAACCAAACCCCAAAGAAGAATAAGAAACAGTCCACTCTAATATAAACACAAACAGTCATGTATGTTTGATGAATGACGAAGTACAATGAACAAATATGTTCATATACTTGGCTGTCAGAAATGTTTGATTTTAGTTAGTGTTAGTGTCCTTACCCTTACAACAGTAACATCTATAAATGGTAAATATTTGTACAAGTTTTTATTTGTGTATGGGAGTGTGCGAGTGTGCGAGTGTGGTTATGTGCAGCAAAGCGTAACAACAGAGAAGAACAAGAAGTGTTGGTATAATATTTTAATGAACATATTACAAGGATAATTGTGTGTGAGTGTGTTTGTGTGCAAAGTTCTTAAGTGCTAGATAAAGGCATTCCTTAATAATGTTTACTTATGTTGACGCCAATATTCAATCACAAATTATATTAAATTGTATTTTGATCAATTAAAAGTTCGGACCATAAACGACGGCATCAAAGGCGTCAATAATTGAATAAAAATAACTGCTTTCTATGTTCGTAATTATATAGAAGAGACAGTATAATTAATGTTGTTGTAGAGTTTATAAATTAAAAGCAATGAGTAAGATAAATATTAGGGTCTAAGGTGTGGTGAAGCATACAAAATAGCCTATCTGAATCATGTTATAATAAGAATGTAAGCAAATAAACGTAAGTTTTGTGGCCTTAGAGAAGTCAGCTGGATTGGAAGTGCTTTCGAGTATAATTCAGTTATATATATCCGCCCTTCCGTCGAGGATCTCGACGCTGTCCGCATACGCTTTATTTCAAAAACAAAAATACATAAAAAACTATGTCTTATATTGTAACAAAAGTTATACTGTTATATTGTTATACTGTTATACCTTATACCTTAAGTTATACTGTTATATTGTTATACTGTTATACCTTAAAAATTCTTTCAGAAGGTATAACAGGTTAACTCATATTGACGGCTCCAGATGACGCAATAGTCAGATAAATATCTACTTAAAAAAAAAACTCAAGGAGAGGGAACTGCCGGAGGACATAGTGGCACTCAGTGTCTTTCTAAAAAGCATACAAGATTTGCTATTATACCGTATGCAGACATGAGTCATTCCATGTCAAATCAATTAAAAAATATTTTTTTTTAATATACCAATCCAGATTTTATTGAAATATTTTCTACTTATATTCTTTGACTCCCTGAACCCTCAAACCTCTCAAAGAATTTAATAAGCTTTAATTTAACATATTCAGGAAAAAATATTTTTTAAATTAAAAAAAATATTTTTTTTTAAATTGAATATTAAATAAAAAACAAATTTATTTAGAAAATTGCAGGGCTACTATTTTTTGAAAGTTTAGTTAAGGAACATATATACAAAAGTTTCAATGAAAGCGAAAGTAATAATTTTGAGTGCAATGCTGATTTGACATGGAATAACTGTTATGGTTTTAAATAATTTATACCACACCTGTGTATCGAAAGCAGTTTTATAATCGATGAAAAGGTGATATGCAATGAGTTTTTCTCCTTGGATTTTTTTCAAGCATTCATCGCATAGATAAGAATTGGACGATTTACTTTTTCTGCAGTAAATTTTTCTTTCTGAAAAGATTTGAAATAAATCAGTCAAGTGCGAGCCAGACTCACACACTTAGGGTTCCTATGTTCAGTACAACTATAAAAAGAGAAGTTTTTATATTTTTCACGTCTTATGGGGCACCCTTTAATTTTTAATTATTTTTTATACTATAGCATGGTACTAAATACTCTAAACATTTCAAGAGTTTACCTGTTATGGTTCAAAAAATAAGTCCATATGCGTCCAAAATCATGTCACTGTCGCAACAGCCTTTAATTGGGTATAGCGACCATGGTAATTCCGTTTCTATGAATATACCTATTACGAGAGTCTACCTATTACGATTCAAAAAATAAGGCAATATACAAGAAAATTATGTTACTGTCGGAAAACCCTTTTATTTTTAGTAATTATCATAGCGGTCGTAGCAACATATCTTCTGTGGAAATTTAATGAGTCTACCTATTATAGCTCAAGAATTAAACCTTATAAATGCAAATTCTGTCAATATCGGAAAACCCTTTAAGTTTTACCATTCATTATAGAGGCTGTAAAATATAAAATCTGTAAAATTTCTAGAGTCTATCAATAATGCTTCAAAAATTAGGTCAAATTCATGCAAATAACGTTAGTATTGGAACACCCTTAAATTTTTAGGTTTAATTTTGTATACTAGTTTATAAAGCGAACATAGCTTTAATTACTGTCTGCAGATTCTAAGTGGTTAACTCCTACAGCTCAAGAAATAAAGAAATAAACGCAAATAACACGTCACTTTCTAAACACCCTATAAGTTTTAGTGTTTTTGCAACAGTTATACATCTGCGAAGATTTCAATGTCTATCTAATATGGTTCGAAACTAAGGCCATATACATCCAAATCACGTCACTATTGGAACACCCTTCAATTTTTAGATTTATTTGTTTATACTTGTATATATAGCGATCTAAGTTTTTATTACTGTTTGTTAATTTTAAGTGTATGTCTCTTACATTTCAAAAGATAAACACATATACGTAAAAAACACGTCTCTATTGGAACACGCTAAAAGTTTTAGTATTTTTTGATATAGCGGCAACATCTTCTGTGAAAATTTCAAGAGTCTAGCTGTTGCGGACAGACATTGTAGCGATAAAAATAGGGTCACGTTTTTATCCTTTGGGTACGGAAACCTAAAAATGGACGCATTATTAAGAAGGATAGAAAAATATTAAATACTTTAAAGCTCTTCTACTTAAAAACAATTTTTTTTTAATTTAACCCTTAAGTATAAAGCAGATCATACCTTTAGATTCGCCTTCTTAAATTGCAACATTAACCAAACTGATGAAAAGAGAAAAACTCTTCAAATCAATAATTATTGTATTAGTGGCATAAAATATATTTATCTTGCTGTAAAAATTAAGTTTAAAATTTGAAAACTGAACAACTATGAACACCATATATGTATATACCTTCATATTAATTAATTCTGACTGCACACACCTTTTTTTAGATGTTGTCCTTTTTGTACTCGTATGCTATAAAACAATAAACAAGCCAAAAGGGAGTATTTTAAAATTGATTATTTCCCCAACCAAATTTTATTAAAGTCTACTTTTGGGGACATCGATCATCATTAGTGGTATATGTGCGTTCGGGGAAAAACCACCAGTGAACACAAATAAATTCCGTTATTCTTTTTTTTATTTTCTTTTAATTAAAAATTTGGCAGTCAACAACTCTTTTACCCTTTGAAGCGCAACTGAAACAATAAAATTTTGAGAATGTTTTTTTTTTTTTTTTTGTTGAATTGTTTGAATAAAAAAATACGAAAGTAACATACAAACATATTACACTAAAACAGGAAGAATGAAAGAAAACAACAATAGACATTTACAGAAATACAAATAAAAATTAAATTCTACTAAAATCATCAGAATCATCGACACTGGCACCGTCATGGTACAAAAACCAGCAACGCTTGAACGTTATGCGTTTATTTTTGGAGGCATCTTTATGCAGGGAATATTCATTGATCTCACATCGGTTAAAACAAACGAAAACATCAATAACTACAGCAGCAACCGAAACTAGCAACAACTAAATGAACATAAAAACATTGACTCATACTTTAATACTTGCTCGCAGATATCTAGACTCTACACAAAAAATCCCTAAACTTTTCTGCTTAAATCTACGATTGGGTTTTTCTACTTTTGTTTTTGTTCCAAAAAAAGGGGTTTGGGAAAAATGTTTTGTTTGCGTGTGCATAAGTGTGTGAGTGTGTGTGTGTTGGCATGTATTTTGAAGCATGTGGTCACTAACGGAAATTCAAAACATTTTTATTTACTTACGGCTATTGAAACATTTTGTTAAAACCGAAAGAAAAAATCAGATGAAACTAAAGAAAAACACAGAAAAAACACAATGTATTCATTGAAATGGAATTTGATGGTTTGAGTTTCAAATGAAATCAAATGCAATAAAAAAAAATCTGTTTAAGTCGTAGCAAAACTGCAACAACCAAAAAACACAAATTGTATTTAAATTGTTGCAAAACAAAGTTTATATGTTTTTAAAACCAATATAAAATGATACCTATAGTTAAAAAAAAAATTAATGTTTAAATGCTTTCAATTTAAAAATGTGTTCATAAAATTAAATATTGTTTTTCTTTTTAATAGACGGAAATTAAATTCACATAAAATTTTTATTTTTATTTAATTTTCTTGCTATCGATTATTTAATTATGCTCAATTCATTGCTGGTTCAATTAAGATTTTTAAATTTATTCAATTTAATTATTTTAAATTTAAGTTTGTAGATTTTTGTTTTAGAATAAAATAGCTTTAGTCGTTGGGAATCGATTTTCATCCAATTCCGAGCAACAGAAATTGAGAATTATTAAAATAAATTAGAGACGTATGATATCTAAATAAATGTAGTAATATAAATAATTTATATATTATTAAATTTATAACATTAGTAACATAATTTAATATAAATTATATATCATGTATATGTATTTTCTCTAAAAACTCGCGAATTTCGTTAGATATTTGTATTCTATAGCCCTAAATATTTTTTTAAATAAAACGAATTGTTTGAAACCTAAAAACTGGATGGTAAGAGTTTGTATGAAATATGACATAAGAAGGCGCTTGGTTTTACTCAGCTAATGCCGCTCCAATTGGAAAATTATTGATAACAGCATTAACCCTAAAAGTGCTCTCCTAGTCGATTCGACTTACAACAATATTAATTTGTTTGATTTCTCATTACTCGCTTCTCACATTTACATGAGTGTACGTATAACACAAGTCGTCAACTAGAAATCACTGTACGCAGACGTTCTTAGCTTTCAGCAGACTACAATTTAGGGTTTTAATGGTTAGCAATGGTTAGTCAAAACTAACAAAGCACTTCAGCTGGATTTACCTATTTTTCTGGACAAAATTTTTGTTCGGACAACATTTTTTTATACGTATTTTCACATTTTTCTCAGAGAGTGATTTTGTGTAGACAACTCTCAGCTAGATTTGGTTTAATTTTAATTTTTGTCCGGACAGAATTGAAATGAGTTGCCACTAATAATTTTTTTTTAGAAAAAGTCGAATTGACTTCCCATTATATATTGTTTGCATAGTATGAAATTGTGGCATTTATTTTGTTCGTATTAATTGTTAACAAAGAAATATTTTTCAATAAAAAAAATATTTTATGAAAATAGAGTTAAATGAAGCAATTGCCCTCAAGCTTATAATGGAAATGAAAAAGCTCAGAAAAGAATGCATGTACGACATGAGTAATAGCTCATATAAAAATAATCAAGCAAAGTATTTGGACGACAATAGCTAACGCTATTAGAATTGAACGTAAGCAAACGTAGTGGGGTCCATGAGATACAAATTTCTACATCATTTAAGCGCATCTCAGGAACCAATGCATGGTAATAGCCTTTTGCTGTTCTTTTCTTTAACATTTCTTTTACTGCAATTCTTTTTGATTGTTTTTAGCAGCCATTAATAGAAGCAATTATCTTTAATAGTATTGAAATGTAAAAATAATAAAAAATATGCAATTCCACAACAAGATTTTATTTTTAATCACTTGCTGCTTTGTTGCCACGTTGTAAAATTAATATGACTTGTTAACTTATTTACTCATATGGCAGCTTTGTTTGTCCGGGCAAAATTTTCGAAATGGATGAATCGTGATGTAGAAAACTCTGAGAAAAAAATTATTTGTTCTCACAAAAATTTTGTCCGGACAAAATGGGTGAATCTAGCTTTAGTGTGACTTTTTTTAACACCTCAAATTTTTTTAGAGTAATAATTTTTTTTTTCTATTTATAATAGGCTCCAAACGAAACCTCAACACATAAATAGAGAGTTTTCTTAACAAGTAAGCACATTATGATGAATAAAGTTCTATAACCTAAACGTATGGAGAACGTTGCGCTGAAGGCTGTCGGATTATGTTCATCTAATGAAGAACCAGATGCTGAGGATGATGATATTCAATTTAATATTTTACGTGAAAGACTGAAGACCATTTGTTCTGTTTATACACATAAACAATGTTTGTTTGGAAAAAATTGCTAAAACTGGTCCAACATTAATCCATAGATATGGAAGTAATAAAGTGCGTATAGAATGAGTAGTTACACTTTAATGCGGAAACAAAGTAAAACCTTTAGGCTGCTTTTACATATTTTTATCGGATAACCTAATACAATATATCGTTCAGTAGACAACGGGGGAATTAGGAAGTAAACCTGAAGCAAATACCCAAGAAACTGATACGGTATTACTTCCAAACTTGTTAAAAAAATTAATTTTTTTTATTTTGTTTAATTTAAATAAATGCAAATATTCAAAAAAGCCTATTGCTTTTATTTCTAAAACGTATAAAATGATTTATTTTAAAATAAAATAAATGTTAGTCGTTTCGACTAATAAAGCACTCTAAAGGGGTAAAAAGAACGAAGAACTTCTATGGTTAAGCCTTATGTCGGCAATCGCCTACAGCGGTGGCTTTTTCATTTTAAGTTCGATATAATTTTACTACCTCTTGCGATATCGACATGAAATTTTGAATTTACTTCTAAAATATTGTTTCTTGCCTATAAGCAGTGGTATTTTCAGCTATGCGTAGTTTCAGCAAATTACCCCATAACCATACAATATACGTACACAGAAAAAATTTTTTGCTCTTATTAACAGTTTTAATTAGTTTCAGATGCAAATTTAATTAATTTTTTAATTAACTCAATTATATAATTAATTAATGAATTCAATAATATTTCAATTAAGTAAATTATTGAATTAATTAAAAATTTATATAAAGTTGTATCCGAAACCAATCAAAACCTTTAATTGGTGCAAAAAATTTTTTCTGTGTACCCCGGTGTGTATAAAAAAAAATTGTTCTTAAAAATGCAAGAATATTTGTTTAGTTCAATTCAATGTAAATTGATTTATATTTTTAATTTTTTTTTTAAATATATTAAAATACCGGAGTAAAACGTTATGCATTCCTCACTATAAATATGACAATGGATTGTTGTATAGGAAATAAAACGAAAATTTAAATAAATAAGCAATCTTTAAAAACGTTTTTGGAAATAGAATAAAAGGCTTTAAAAAATGTAAGTATTAAACATAATTAATATACAACATTATTTGTAGCTATATTTTTGACCTTCTGGATATTTTCAATTTAAATTTTAAAACAATTATCAAACAGACAAGAACAAAGCTGTTTGTTTCGCTCTGCTTTTATTTAATAAACGAGGCCAGCAAAATGAAAACAACAAATAAATTCGTAGATTTTAAGCGAGTATTTCTGGAGCAAATTATTTAGTATGAAAATTAATCAAAATAACTTTTCCTTTCGTTATGCATTTTAGTCTTAATTTTCGTCCAATACTTTATGTCATTTGTTTAGTTTAAATATCCTTAACCAACATTATGTGACCGCTTCAAATGAAACATTAATAAAAACCGAAAAAAAAGATAAACTAATCCCTAAAAACAACCTCAAACCTCGACTATAATGTAAGTATATGTATATATGTATGTATTGGCATTACTTACAAAAATTGCTCTTATTATTCACTATTTTAGAAGAAAAAAATTAAAATAAAAACAAATCTTACATATGCAGCTTGTTTGCCTTAAAACTCATCTTAAATGTGTCAAAGAAAAAAATAAATAAAATTATTATAAAATGATTTACTCTTACACACAGATACATAAACATATTTGTATAGACCGCCATCTTTATGGATTAAATGTACCGTTAAAAAACCATTTAGGATTATTTTAATGTGATAAGCAGATAACGTTGCCTGAATACGCAAACAAAACTTAAAATTCTGAAAAAGAGCAAGAGCTACAATATATGTACGTATGTGTCTGTGTATGTTTGTTAGTAAACAAAGATTTACGTAACAACTTATTCTTCTATACTTTATTTTCATTTGTTTAATAGGATCAAAAGCGTTATACTTTAAAACCGATGCGAGACATCAGAAGCATGTTTAGTATATGGTAGTAGTAGTAGTAGTAAATATGTTTAGGTAAATATTTATATTTATATACTTAAAAAATGACAAATTTGTTTAAAGTTTAGAAGAAAAAAACAAATACACACAAGCCCATAACCATTAATAAATACCTAAACTACAAACAACCATAAAGTTATTCAGTCAATTTTTTAAACAAATAAAAAAATTTTAAAGATGATAGAGGAAGAGATTAAATTATAAACGATTTATAAAGACTGTAAATTTTCGACTAGCATGAAATAGAAAAAATAATAATCTTTGCAGAACTTTTTCTAAGTATTAAGTATTTTGTATTTATTAATACAATGAAATGTTAAGTAATAAAAAAATATTTAATAAAACACCGAACAGTATATATGAATGGCTTTTCTGCCTATTAATTAAATTTCCATTATCAGTTAGAGAAGAAGCCTTTAAATGTATTCCATAAGCTCTACAGAAATGATTAGAAAGTTAATAAAAATAAAGAGTATTAAAAGTAAGGATTAGAAGATTTGATTTGGTCTAGAAGCGTTGTGCAAAAATGGCACTTTCACCATCCAGTTTATACCGAGAGATGTTGCTTAGCCCGTCGTAAAATCTTTCGCCCAGTCATCTAAACCTGCCGCTTTGTAATAACGGGCAGTAAAACGAAATATACTCTACATTTTCCACTGCCTCTTCGTTCTTGCACATCCTACAAATATTTGATGAACCAGTAAGTAATCTTGTGATTCTTGCCCTAATATTACCAGTGATTACACCTACAAAGACTCATACAACTTTCCTTTCGAAACCCAGCAGCAGTTTAGTTTTCGTCTTGTTCAGACTGGGCAAAATTCCTTCTATCGTGTTAGATAGAAGTCAATTGTAGTGACTAATGGGTGGCTTCCCCAATTCTACTCTTTCTGAATTAATCCCCTCTGTGCCAAACTTGCAAGCTCATCCGCTCTGATTTGATGATAATTTAATAATAACTCCTCTTTTCAATTCAATATCCAAACGCAATTTCTATTCTTGACTTCAAAATCATAATAATCCAACCATGAACATGTCCTCTTACTTGAATGCCCCATGTAATATGCACTTTAAAAAATTGTAATCGATTTTCATTATTTAGCGAGTCCGCTTTCTTGAGTTTTTTTTTATCTAATCTATTGACAGCTTGTAATGTCTGAAGCAACTCTAAAGACTTGTTTCCTCTCGATTGGAGTTAAACCGATTAGAATCCATGCACCTCACCAGATGGTAACGAACTGTGAAAATTTTAGGCAGCTATAGCTTTCCGACCAACAAATAAATTTTCTGTTTTATACAAATACTAGCTGTGCCTGCCAAGTCATGGGCGTCCTGACAATATTTTGCTCGATTTTGCTTTGAAAGTAATCCAAACCAATTGAAAAGTACCTATCCCTGGTTGAAATTCTAAATTTATAAAAAAATTCTAAAAATTATTGTAAACCTCTGTAGAAGGTGCTTCAAATATTTTGAAACAATGTAATTCCAAAAAGTACAAATAAAATACAACTTCTTTTTAACTGGTGCCATGGCGTGAAACAGTTTTTAAAATATCCCACTTTCAAAAATAAAAAGGTGTGTTGAAAATATCCCAGTTTTAAACCGAAAATTTCAGTACCTTTAAAAAGGAAATTGCGTTTTCACTGCTTTTTTCCAATTTCTCTTGTTTTAGGCAGTTGGCAATACTAATTTAGGTACCCACATAAAATTAAGAAGCAAAAAAACAAGTAAAAGTGCTATATTCGGCCGTGCCGAATCTTCTATACCCTTAACCACGGTGATTTTATTTATACAGACATGTACAGCATTATCCATATTGTTGACTCTTTACTTAAATAAAGTCGTATGAGAAAAAATCATTATTCATGAGTTAAATAAATAGAAGACAAATGAAAACAAATTCCGTTTGCTACAATTGTCGTCGTGTTGTCAGCTATTTAATGATATTGAAGCCGGCAACTACATCGTAAACTCTGACATTGTTGCAGATATACTTATTTTGCTTTTATAAAATTAAATAACTTTTTCAAAAACTTATAAATATTTCCTCCAAAACTTTTTGTTTGTATATGAATTTATAATTTACAATTTTGTGACATTTTCTTTTGTTGAATAAAATAGAAATTAGCCTAAGTTGACGATAGCCACAACGGTGGTCGTGTAGCCATGTAGCTTTGCTGGCTTCAAAATAATCGTTTACCTATAAATGTGTATTTTATTTTTGACAGTTTGTAGTCGGTATCCTGATGATGTCTATGTGTTTAATGGACCTAGGTTTTAAAACAGAGATATCATCTATTTAAAAATCAAACGCATTAAAAAAAATATGTTACTCTATATACACATACATACATATGTATATTCTTAATATTAATTATATGTTATGTTGCAGTCATGATTTTCATTTTCAAAGAAATATTGAAATTTGTTTTATTTTTTCGAAAATAGTGTGTAAAAATTTTTTGTAAAAATTATTTTTTAAAAATTTTTTGTAAAATTTTATTCGAAAATTTTATGGAAAATTTAAAAAAAAATTTTTTTGAATATTTTTCTGTAAAATATCTTTTTGAAAATGTTTTGTAAATTTTTTTTTTAAAAACTTTTTTAAAATTTTTTTTTTTTTTAATTTTATTGAATTTTTTTTTTTGTTAAATTTAGGACCTTTATGGAATCTATATTGAGTTAGAATGGTCATACTAAAGCAAAAAGAAATCCTTACAAAAAAAAATAAAAACTTTCATCATATTGACACATGGGGGTTCCTTTCAACTGCTCCTATTTGTCACTGGGTACCCTGTGGGTCCATTGGCTACCTCTATGCGTATTGCTTTCTATTAAGGTCTCTAATACAAATCAAATCAGAAAAACCCTACCAATCTAAAAACAAACAAAAATCGCCCCTCGCAGGGGGTTATTGATCCCCCGAGATCTATATGCACTCCTTGCGATCTACCCGTCGCAGTCTAATATTTATTTGACAAAAAAAGGCAAAACAGAACCATTAAAGCCGAAAAAAATTAAAAAAAACGTAAAAAAATATAGGTGGGCCGGGTTTTTGGCCCGTAGCCTCCAAAGGAATGATCCGATGTTGCTGAATTGCAATACCAAAATTTTCGAAACTATACCTGACAGATTGGTGTGCTTAAATTTTTTGTATCTCCTCTGGTGCCTTGGCAAATGACATTACCACACTAACACGGACAGACGGACATCGCTTAATCAACTTCTCTATGTATAAGGACCCAGAATATATATACTTTATGGGGTCGGAAATGAATATTGTAGAAATTACACACTGAATGACAAACTTATAAATACCCTTTCCACCTGTGGTGAAGGGTATAAAAAGAAACACCCATAAAGTAAAAAAATATAAACTTTTGTTGATACTTCACCCTAGAGGTATGCAACTGATTTGCTACAGAAATTACGCAACTTTATTATTCAATTTGGTTACTAATATACGGTGCGCTACACTGCCCCCATCTACAAAAAATAAAATAAACAGTTGGAAAGAAGTATGGCCATGCTTAAACACGAGAACGCACGTGTTTTTCTTCAATTTTGCTTGCGTGTTCACTTCCAGCTAAGAGAAGAACATCTACATATTTGTTTATTGGTGTTAGTAAAATATTGATAGTCGTATTACTCCTAAAGTACTGAACCGATTAAAATTAAATGAAAATTGTGCACATCTGTGTAGGAAAAGCATTTAAAAGCATATACATAAATCTTTAGGTAAAAAGGATTACAAAAAATGTGTTTGCCTATTAATTATATAGATTATATTATTTAAATTTTTAAAATTTTTATTACTGTGGTTTTAGTGGCCATAATAATACGGGCAGTATTTACTAGAGTATCTATCCAATCAAGCAATGCTCTATTAATCGTAAAATTTTAAATCGATTGTTCAAGTAAGAAAAATTGCAAATTTCGATTAAAAAATAACTCGAACAAATTATATTGTTTAATCGACAAATCGACTAAAATTAATTTTTATTAAAATCTTAAATTTTTTGCTAATTTTTAACTTCTTATTTGTTTATTTACGAATAATTTGGAACTAGACGTTTTAAGTAAACATACAAAAAAAAAATGTAACATATAACCCATAAATCGAATTCCCAAAATTTTTTCTTCCAGTTTATGAAAATAATGATAAAAATCTGGAGTGGCCTACACTCAACTTTACCATACCCAATGGAAACAGATATCTGTATGGATATATTACATAAAGAATATTAGTTCAAAGTATATTTGAATCGAAAAATTAATTATTTTCGGTTGGGGGTGTTAAGTAAACTACCCCTTGCCACTTCCCAATTATTCCTAAAATTAATATTGCCCTTCATCTCCATAAACCAAAGGCACATAGTAAATTTCTTTTTAATATATCATACGGTATGACCTGTAGAGCGTTCCTAAAATTTGGGGGTAAGGAAACTACCACTTGCCCCTCTTCAGATTATGCGCAAAGCCTATACAGCTCTTCATCTCCTTATACCAAAGGCACATGCTAAATAAAATTGTGATATGTCAAACGATATGATCTGTACAAACTCCATAAAAATAGTGGCATACACAACAGACATCATCTCGAAAATAGCAAAAATGGATTAAGGAGGCCTTGATTTTTTCATGATTACTATACTTTACCTTATACTACGTATGGTAGAGTAAAAAATAAAAATAATTGACGACCTAAAGCTTGAAAATAAAAATAATTAAATACAAATTATTAAAAAGGTCAAATAAAGTATATTAAAATTAAATAAACAAATCGATTTAATAAAATTAATAAAAATGCCAATAATAAAATATATTATTAACCAATTTTTTATAGTTACAAATTATTTAAATATGCGCGAATAATTTGATTTATTCGATTAATTTAAAACCCTTAAACGTTAATCAACGAAAATTAAAATTGCAAAATTGATTAATGGGTTGCTCTAATAAAATTAAAACCCTTTTAAATATGTATCAGGCTTGGCACAAATTCCATTCGGACTTGAAATGATTCTATAGTTACCATTTCGATCGGAATGGTTTCAGCTGCTATAAATTCCGTTCGACTTCATTAAATCGAAAAAATACAAATCCACTTTTAATGCGGCAACATAAGAATGAATGTAGCAAAACAATCGTCCATGTTACAGAGCTATGTATATTTCGTTCGGAAGTGGCTTTGATTCCGTATTTTGTTTCTATAGAAAAAACGAAAAAATTTATCAAAGTTATAGATTTTTTACCACTGTGCATCGTAGAGTTTTAAGGCATTGTCCAGAATAATATCCATTACTAATAAAAAGTTGTTATGAATAGTTTCAACGGCTAAAAAACGCTAAAAATATCAATTCCACATAGCAAATTGCAAGTGGTTTCATTCCGGAAAATTTTTTCGTTTTACGTTTTCTATAGAAGCAAAGTACGGAATCAATTCCACTTCCGAACGGTATTTCGCTCTGTGACATGGCTGACATAATATGACTGTGGAATAATTATAGTGAAAATAAACCAGTTTTAATAGCTTTAACACACACAGGAGTAAATAAACTAAATTTAAAACCAAAAATTATTCATTCGTCAATAAGACAAACTACGTAACACACAGAGCTTTAAGAAATTAGATTCTTGACATGAATCAAGAAACAAAACTTTTTTTTTTTTGCTTTAAAAATCACAATTTTAATCCAAAAATTTATTACAAGAAATTTTACTCTCTTTTATAAATTTTTTACAATCGTAAATGCAAAAATATGGTTCGATAGCGATAAAAAAACTTATACCAAACATTTGTTGTCTTAGTACAAAAATAAAAATTAGAAAAATATACTAAATGCAAACAAACAAGTTAACAAACAACTAAAATACAACGACTGATAAACAATGAAAAATTTTGAAATAAAATACCACCATTAAATATAAACTTTCTAAGGAACACACTCATACACACACTCATGCTCATATTTACAATGTATAGAATGAACAAAAATTAGAGCGACAGCAACACATACATATGTACATAAGAGCACATATATACTTCCTACTTGGAACAATGACAAAATGTAGGTCTAGTATTTTAGAATACTAAAAAGACCATTAGTTACGCCTTAAAGTATGCTTCAAGGAGATTATCTTACATCAATGTTGATATATACGTAAGTTTTTTTCTTTTATTATTTCTATTTTTTTTCATTATATCTTCCGCTGTTTGTGTTGGAATATCGTTTATTTGTTGGTTTTTATTTCGACGATGTGTTGTGCTGGTATCTTTAAAAACGTTTATTTTACCATTTACTTTATTCATAAGTTTCTTGTTGCTATTTGTTTAACAAACAACACCCGACGACGACTATTTATGTACTTAAGGAAAACAATTGAAAACAAAAATTAAACGCAGTAGCGAAAAACTTAACAGCCAGAGGCGTAAATTGAACTAATTATAGTAATTGATTTAGACAGCAGAAAACAGTGAATATATAAAATAATGCTTAAATATTAGTTTTAGATTCTTAGTTTTAGACTCTTAAAGTTTGATGTATAAAACGTATTTATCAAAATAAAAATCCACTTCACTGCTTTTGATATTTTTTTTTTAAGTTTTTATATGTACTCATCAGGGACCGTAAACAGTTATCGAAATCAAATCAAATTTAATTATAATAAATTATTCTATAACAGTTATTTTGAGAATTAAATACAAAAATTTATCTAAAACAGTTATTTTACAAACAATGAAATTTGTAGTCTAAGAAAGAATAAATTATATTACAAACTAAATGATAATATTAAAGAAAAATTAGGAAAATTTAATTTTTCGACACCAGCAGAGCGGAATGCACATTTTCTAGACAGCTACTTCCGTTTTTGACCAAAATCTTAATTGGAAAATTAACCTTCATGAGAAAGTTAGAAATGCATGGGTCGCAATGTACTCCTGTCAAGCTCTAATTGGAAAATCGTGGAGCACTTGTATGGTGGCCAATTATGAAAACACGTACTCATGTATTATTTATAGAAGAGGTAAATAGAATAGTAGCACTGAGTATCACAGTAGCCAGAAAATCAACAGCAACTGACGCACTGTGTAGAATACTTGGAATCAACCCTTTAAACTTATAAATAAAAGATATGTTTTAAGAACGCAATTAAGATTTAGATAGAATAAACATTTAAATATTAAAAGTTATGGTCACTCTTCGCTGATAAGTAAATATCAAGTAGAGAACATAAAAACCGACTACTTGGCGCCTGAAATACATTGGGACAAGGTGCTTACTACAATAATTCCAAGGAAAGATGACTGCAAACCTCTGAACAATTTCACTAAAGGAATTCAGATTTATACAGATGGTTAAAAAAAGGATAATGGGACAGGAAGTGGTACATACTGCGAAAAGTTCTAGACTGAATAACTTATTCAACATTTTCCAAGCCGAAATTTTAGCTGCGTCTAAGGCTGTCAGTTTACTTTCTATGAGGCCGATATACTCAAGTGATATCACTATTTACACAGACAGTCAGGCAGCTATAAAAGCCCTCGGAAATAGATGTATTAGATCACAAGTATTCAGCCGTTGTCGAAGAGAGCTACAAGTTCTCAATGAACAACACGCAATGAAACTGTGCTGAGTACCCGGTCATTACAACATTTTAGGAAACGAAGCTGCAGACGAGTTGGCGCGAGCTGGAGCTGGCTTAGACATAAGCGTCAGATGTGAGGTCATACAACCTGGTCTCGATTCCACATATGAGAGGATAAGAGAAAAATTATGACATGACCACATCTGCAGCGCTATAAAAGCAAGAATCTTAAAAATTAGTGTGGATTACTTTCATAACAAAAGGAAAATTCAAGCAAAATATTGTCAGGCCATCGAAGACATCGTACTACTTCAAATTACATATACAAAGATTTTAAAGAAACGTCTCTGTTTTTAATAAGACTAAACAAAAATGATTCGCATGCCATCAAAATTTGAAATATTTTCTAGTTACAATATCTCGTATAGTAACGCTTGGTTTTTCTTACAATCGTATATTGTGACTGCTCATAAATTTAAACAGAAAACCAATGTCCCTTAGTTTTTGTTTGGTTCTTTTACTGCCTTTCCTTTGTTTCTTTTGTTGGTGTGTGTTTATTGGGTGCTCCACTTGGCAAACATAACGGAAATACACTAGACAAGCATTAAATGCCAGTGACATATACTCGTACAAAAGCAACAGTATACAGTTTTCATTTTAGAATAAGTCAACAATATAAACGCACACACACACACATCCCCATACATACACATTAATTTATGATATAAATAGTCTATTCATAGCTACAGCTAAAATATGAGTAGGCAGTAAGTAGGAAAATGAGGCTTCTTAAATTACAATACACGCATTTTTGGACTCATTATATCACTTGGTTTTTGTCTTTTTCTTTATTTGTTTCTCCATTTTGTCTTCTCAAGATTTGGTTTCTTATTACTTAGTTTTGTTTTCCATGCAAGTTTCAAAAAGAGTGGGTTGCAAGGAGATGGAGGTGGTTGCAAACTAGTTTCTTCATATCTTGTTCCTATCTCAATAATTATTTAGTTTTTATGCAAAAATATTGTAATGGCCTTGTCAACAATTGGGTTGTAGAGAAAGTAATATCGGTTGGTTGTAAAATATTTAAGTAATCGTTTTTATGCAGAAAAAACTGAATTCAGCTTTTAATTACGAGTATATAAAGCCAATAATTATTGGTCTGCAAAAAAATTTCTCCCTGATCATAAATATGTGGAAAACATAGTGATCTCAACTCGTTAAATTCAAATCAGCTTTCAATTTTCGCGTATCACGTACAAAATTTTTCCCCTAAACAAGACGACCATGCTAACTTATTTGTAAATAACTCTTTGTTTCGGAGTCATTCAGAAATTGGTAACAAAAAAAAAATATTTTTAATGTAAAAAATTTTTTTTGTCTTCAAAAACTCGTAAGAAATTTTAATCAGCAAATATTTTACATTTTTGTCCATATTCGGAAAGCTAGGTATACTAGGAATAAAATATGCCGCAAGTAATGAAAATCGATGCACAAATGTTGGTTTTATTCACAGTTAAGTGCAGGTACCTACTTTGACAAACATTATGTAACACATGAAGATTATTTGCTTTTGTTATAATAAAAACCTATTAATTTTTTTTGTTTCATATTTTATTTATTGTATCGTGAATATTTGAACTAACAATAATTACTCATATCTTAAATCTAAAATAAAAATAATAAAATAAATATAATAAAAATAATGTTAAGTTTAGCCAGTGCTAAACAAAAAAATTGTATGTTTCACGGTTTAAATATTTCACGTAAAGAAAAAATATCTATATTAATAATAATTATAAAATAATAATCATTTTGTACCTCATAACATTTACCAAAATAATATAAAAAAAAAAAATATTTTTTTTCTAATACTATTTATAAGAAAACAGCAAAATTTATATTTTGTTTATCAGGAAATTATTTTTATCTTATAAAATATTTTTTCCAACAAAATAATATTTAAAAAAAGTAGTACATATTTTTATTGCGTTATATATATGTAGTATTTTTTAATATTTTTTTTAACAAAAAACAGAAAAAAAGTATTTTTTATTGATATATAATTATATTTTATCTCATAAAAAGTTTTTTTTTACCAAAATGATACTTAAAAAAAGTAGTTTTTCTACTGCTATTTATTCAAAATAGCAAAATTTATTTTTTGGTTATTAAGTAATTATCTTATAATATATTTTTGCCAAAAAAAAAAAAATACTATTTAAAAAAAGTAGTACACATTTTTATTGGGTTATATAAAAAAGTAGTATTTTTTATTACATATTATTATATTTTATTTCACAAAAAGATTTATTTTGCCAAAATGATATTTAAAAAAAAGGAGTTTATTTATTACTCTTTAGAAAAAAGCAGCAAAACTTATTTTTTGGTGATAACGTAATTATTTTTATCTTATAAAATATTTTTTCCAACACAATACTATGTAAGAAAATGAGTATTTTTATTGCGTTTTATTATAAGTAGTATTTTTATTATTTTTTAGCAAAAAAAAACAGTTTGGTTCTACATAAATCTTTTTGTTACACATCTAGTTTTGAATCGTGATGTTCTTTTTTACCGATTTTCAAAATGGTAGTATTTTTAATACTTTGAAGAGAATCCTGACTGTTCTTAATATATTAATTTTTTTATCACATAAAATGTACTTTTAAAAAGTGTAAATACTCTCTTTTTAAATACAAAACGGTTTTTTGTATCGCATTTTTACAATAAAAATTAGTATTTCTGCTACTTTTTGAAAAAATTGTTTCTATAGCTTTGATATTTGTTTTTTCTGCCTGTTAGTTCTTTAAATTGTTGTTTATCTTTAGAGAAAAACTAGATAAACTAGAAAACTAGATGTAATAGAAAAAATCTGTGAACAGATTCGGATTTAGCAAATAAGAGTTCGTTAGAATCACATAACAAGGTTCAAGCTACCGATTTTTTTTTTTTTTGGTTGACGACCAGTATAATCAATAATGGTTTATTAGTAAACATTATTAAAAACCGTAAATTTGTGAACTTTTTGGTAGAGTC
This sequence comes from Phasia obesa, assembly GCA_949628195.1. Lineage (NCBI taxonomy): Eukaryota > Metazoa > Arthropoda > Insecta > Diptera > Tachinidae > Phasia > Phasia obesa. Next base: position 81,154,281 of record OX451218.1, read on the forward strand.
AAAAAACAAAACAATAAAAACAACAGTATTAATAATAAAAAAAAAAATCTTAAACATTCAAGAAACAGCAGCAATATGAAACGTATCCTTAGGGAATATTGAGTTCTAGTGTTCACGTTCATTCATACTCCTCACACATTTACAAACCAATTCAAAGTGCCTGTGTTGTTGTGCATAATTTAGTAAATTATTTTTGTTTTTCTTCTTTTATAGATGCGCTGGTGTTTTAATACAATTATGCGATTCCACAAGGGACATTTTAAAAACGCATTTTGACTTTTTATTATATGAAATTTTATTAGTTGATGCGTTTTTTACGTTTGCTTTTTTTTCTTCGTTTATACTCAAACACTGTAAAATAACATGCTGAAAAATCATAAAAATTATACAAGAAAATAATATTACAATAAATGTACGAATAATAAAAAATAATTTACCAAGTAAACGTCAAAAAGGAATATTGAAAGCAAACAATGGTAAAAGTGGATTTATATCATTTGTGTGAATATTAAAGTCAGAAAATCACTATTTAATGGAAATTTATAAAAACAAAAAAGTTCAGTGGTGTCAAATTACTTGAGAAGAGAAATAATAATATTTCTTGTGTATGTATTAAAAATTTCATCCCCAACTACAATTACTATTGGCAACACAAGCACACATTGTGTTCAAACATGAAGCATGAAAATATTAAGAATTACTTGGTAAACAAATAGAGTTTTGTAACTTGAACCACAAAATAAAAAATTATAAAGGTGTCATTTTAGAAATATGCTGCTTTACAAAATATTCATAATATTTTGATTTTTAACATCTGTACAACTGTGTCACGTGTCAATATTATAACACAGTGTTTTAGTTTAATATTTTTAAACTATTTCTCTATCTATTTATAAAATTTTATAATCAAATTGCCTTCAGTGGCCGAATACTTTACAAACGAATACATTTTATTTTTTGGCGGAATATTAAAAATATATAAATATCTTTTACTTGCAACACAGCTTAAAAACTTTAGCTATTGCGATATATAATTTGTTAAAAGATATCGTGTAATGTTCCAGAGCTGCTGGACTGTCTACAAAACAATCATAGCATATTTACATATATCTTTATATATAAAGCACAAAATATGTTTGTTTGTATGCTATACCTGCCTACACCAGCTATACCTGCCTACACCAGTAAACCGATCTTTTTGAAATTTTCGCAGTTTGTTACTAGATATACAGTTGGTAAAATAGGGTACTTATTTTTTTGATATTCCACGTGGGCGTGGCACCTCCCATACAAAGTAATTATTTATCATCGTGTTACTTGGTAACAGTAACAGCTAGAACCTTGTAATTTTGCAACCGTAACCTCTATGTTGACATACATAGTTAAGAGAGAGAGATTTGTGGAACAAGATTAACGTGAGTACCTGCCATACAATAACCGGTCACAGAGAGGATAGGCTCTCTGTGGGGCCACCGATTCCCGTGGTACCAGTCCTTTGGGAACTGGTCGGTCCTCGAAGAGAACCCGTATGTTTTCACACGCAGACCTTTTCTTCCAGATTTAGGCTCTAGGAACCCTAGCGTCTGGTGCCCCTATTTCCCCGAGTGGACCGCGTCAAAGCATTTGCCATATTCCTGCAGTGACATTTGGAACCCCCGGGGGTAAGAGAGAGAGAGAGATAAACTATAATGGAATAGTGGACGTGGTACCTCCCATACAAAGTGAAAAATTATTGTCCTGTATCTCGCGAACTACAACAGGTAGCGCCTTGAAACTCTGCACGACTAACCCCAGCCCAAATGCGTAAAATCTACAAATTACAGAATGAATTGGGACAGTCGGCGTGGTACCTCCTATACAAAGTGAAAAATTATTATCCTATATCGAGAGAAAAAACAGATTGATGGGAAAAGTGGGCGTCGTATGCATATAAACTAAAACATTTTTGACGTCGAAATAGCATGCGTTTTCGAAATTACTGGTGGAAAATTCAATTTTTGTTAAAACAACAGTTTGGTTATGATAAAGATTAAAAAAAAAATGGCCAAATCGCTGCATACATTTGTTTCTTTTTACGTATGTACTTATATGGATTAAAAAAAGAACAAAAAAATGTATATCTGTTAATGACCAATTGTGCTCGCTATTGCAAACGTAGAGGAAATAGATGAAATAACTTGTTTTAATTGCATCAAATTAGAATAAAAAAATGACCACAAATAGCTCACACAAATAAAATAAAATAATCTTATTTTTAAAATAATTTTTTATTTTTTATGTACGTTCATTTTATTTTTAAATAAATTAGTTTTGTTTTTAAACATTAAATATTGTGTTGTAAATTTAATAAAGAAACTACATGCGCCTTAAACAATCGATTATGATGATGATTTTTCAGCAATAGTTTTGTAGATCATAGCTATTATAATGTATAAAATTTTTTTTGGAATAAACATAAACTTAACTGCACCACTGTGCCTTGGTAAAAACACCGTCTATTTTCTAATGTAGCATGTAATATTATTTTTCTTAAATTTTTCACTAAATTTCCTCCTTAAAAAAATCACAGTATCTGCAAAAAAAAAATCTGATTTTATTTTTCTTCTTTTAATGCAATAAGAATCAATATAACCAACAATAACAGCAACAATTGAAGTTTAAGCAGGCAGCAGCAGAAGCGGTAATAATAAGAAAAAGAATATCACATATAAATATTATTGTGAAAAATTAGGAATCAACAGTCTGTAACATTTGTTTTGTCATTCAATTTCTGCCATTTGTTACGACTTCTATGTCTTTTCATTTTTTTTTTTTTTTTCTTCAACTTACAACAATAGTGTCTTGATAGAGTTGTCGTCTGGCTTTGCGTGTATCACTTATGCAGACAAACATCTACAACATCTACAAAAACGAAAAAATCTGAAATAATAAAGGAACGTGTCGTCGGCTGTTTCTTTTAAAGGTGGCTGACTGTGAGTCCTCGTAGTAGCAGTAGTGACAGTAGCTGCCATCATAAAAATATTTTATATGACATGATATTATATTATATTTTGCTTAACGTATATTTCTTTCATGATATTCAAGGATGTAAGTTTTCTTCATAAGTGTTGTGTACTTGAGTGTTTGGCGTTTAGAGCAGTAATGGTGGTGGTTGTTGCCGATCACTGCAAAAGATAATTTCAACAAATTTGTTATAATTTGATATGATTTGAAATAATACACGCAAAAAATCAAATATTACAATTAGGTTTTTGGATTAAACAGGGGAATAATAATGTTTGTTGTACTTTTTTTATGTTGTAGTATTGTTAAAGCTAAAAGGGATGGGTAATTTGATTATTCCGTGATTTTTTATGAAAAGGATATTTTATTTTCGTCAAAAATTATTTTCACAACACAGCTTGATAATTTCAGTCCAGCCTCTTTCTTATTTTTCATAACCTCTAAATAATAATATTTCTAAAGGTCTTTAAAATTGGAATTTTTCGTTTGGCCCAAACCATGTACCAGCCTAAAATTTATTCACATAAATAATTTATTTTAAGGATGCTTATGGTAGTAACATTTTATTTATTATTATTAGTCTATGGATACAATCATTCAGACTATTTAATCTTAATATTAAGAAGAAATTAAAAATTTAAAAGGCATAAATCTTGAAAGTCTGCAATTCGTAGCCCAACTTATATATATACACGTGAGCACCAGTTTATTACTTTGCTCACAACACACAACCTGCGGAAAGCTTTTTGAAATCGAAGTAATCGCACGGTTGAGATACCTACAACCTTAACTAGATGTAGTTAGGTGGTCTAATATCATTTTATGGATTTTATTGACTTTTTCTGTCGTGACGACCTCTTTTGTGCTTGGAGTCATCTATGTAGGTATGACCTCAGCAGCACTTATTGAACATTTTATTCTTTAAAATTGATTATGAAGAACCCCAAGAGTATTTAAGCCTTTTATGGTTTCGAAGACGTTTTATTACGTAAAAATATATTTAATCAGAACGCTAAATGCAGTTTTTCCTTTTACGATAAATTGATTATAAATATAATAATTTGAATCAAAAGCCAATTGTTTTGTTTACGCTCTTTTTCATTCAAAAAAGTTTTGTTTCGGATTTGGTCATGTACCAAACTATTAAAAAAATTTAAAAGATTGAATATTTTAATAAAACGTTTCCGTAACGTTTTGTTTGTTTTCGCACACTGGGCGAATATTCTAAATAAAAGATTTATATACTAATCATGCTTCTAGAGTTCAGGATGTAAAATTCTTTTTGACAAATGTAAATCCCATTCCCTCCACATGAACACCGTAATCCAAACTTACCTGTAATAAAGGGTGGTTATATTTTAAGGGTTGATGTTGATTTTGAATAAAACACAAATTGTTTAGGAAATTATTGATATTTCTTTTTATTTTGATAATATTGGTGTGGTTCAATTATGTATAGAATAAAATATCGGTCAAGTGGCCGCCGTGACCTCGGCGGTACACCTCCATCCAATGCTCCAAATTTTCGAAGACCCTGAGGCATAATTGAGGTTCTATGCCGTTAATGTGCCGAATTATATCATCTTTTAGCTCTTAAATTGTTGCTGGCTTATCGACGTACACCTTTTCTTTCAAATAACCCCAAAGAAAGAAGTCCAACGGTGTCAAATCACATGATCTTGGCGGCCAGTTGACATCGCCACCACGTGATATAACACGGCCATTGAATTTGTCGCGCAAAAGAGCCATTGTTTCGTTAGTTGTATGCACCATCCTTTTGAAACCACATATCGTCCAATTCGGGCCATAAAAAATTTGTTGTCATCTCACCATTGCGACCACCATTCACAGTAACTGCCTGACCGGCCTCATTTTGAAAAAAAAAAAAAATGGCCGATGATGCCGCCAGCCCATAAACCGCACCAAACAGTCAATCTTTGTGGGTGCATTAGTTTTTCGACAATCACTCTTGGATTTTGCCCAAATGCGGTAATTCTGCTTAATAACGAATCCACTGAGGTAAAAACATGCCTCATCACTGAAGATGATTTTCTTTGAAAATTTATCATCCATTGTTGCCATTTCTTGCCACCATTCTCACCATTGACGACGTTTGCAATGATCAAGAGGCTTTAGTTCTTGAGTCAATTGCATCTTGTAAGCATGTAAATGCAAGTCTTTATACATAATGTTCATCAACGACCAGCGTGAGAGGTGCAATTTTCTACAGTACGAGCTGTACGAGCATGCGCTGGTGTTTTCAGATCTCCTACAGACCCGGTTAGCTCAAATTTTTGCACGATTTATCCGATTGTACTCACATTTGAACGATTAAATTGACCGAAAAAATCACAAAGTGCAAGATATGCATTTTGATTTGAACGCCCATTTTCATACTAGGCCTGAATAACTTTAGCGCGTTGCTCGATTGTGTATCTTTACATGGGTCAAATTGAGTTAGTCTTGTATTGAGAAATGTCAAATTAAATGCGGAAAAAACTTGACGTTTAGGTGTGGTTCACATTCAACATCGGCCCTTAAAATTTAACCACCCGATACTTAACACTACTGCTTATGTGTACGTTGTAGGAGAAATTTTTTCGCGTCGTTTTTGCAATGGCAAGGACCTTCCAATTGCTCTCTCTTCAAAGACCTTATCTTCATCTAGGGCAACAACGTACCGCTACAGTGTTTGACCGTCTTTCCGTCTGTCAGTTCCATCTCGGACCGCAATAAGAACACTTGAAATTTTCACAGAAGTTGTTTTACTAGAGCCGCTATAACAAAAAATAATAAAAATTAAAGGTTGTTCCGCTAGGTGCAATATATTTACATCTATTGTATTATTTTTTAATTATAAGAGGCAGACACCTGAAATTTACACACAGTAATTTTAACTATTTTTGCTTTATTAGCAGGTATAAAAAATTAAAGATTGTATCCATAGTAACGTGATTTTCCTGTATAGATATGGTCTTATTTTTTTTGAACCGTTATAGGTAGACTCTTAAAGTTTTTACAAAAGGTATGCTATGACCAGTATTTATTTATCGAAATATAGATTTATAAATAATTTTTTAAGTGAAATTCTGTGCCGCTTACAACGATTTTTTTTGGAAATATCTCAAAAAATTATTGTAAGAAACTTTCTGAAGAAAAAAAGAATTTCTCCAAGTGCAATAAATATAAACACATGCATATTTTTTGCGATGTACAACACCTTATGCTACAATGATTTTTACGTATAAAAATTGTTAATAAAACGAAGAAAACGTATTTAAAAAAACTGAATTTCCATAATCTAATATTGTACAAGTTATAAGCCTTCCAAATGACTCCCATTGGGAATTCAGTTAAAGTGTTCATAGTCAGATAGAGAGATTCATACTTAATGTATTGAATTGATGCGAAAATATCGAACGAATAAAATTCATACATCAACACAAACACATACAGACGTATGTGTGTACGCTTGGATGTGTTTACAAATTTATTCAAGGAAAACGTAATGTACTTACAAATACATGCATGCATGAGTTTATGTACAAATGTAAGGATGTTTATTTAATTTTTAAAACACACAGAAACACACAAATACTTAGAAGATGACAATGAAAAAACGACGTTTTCGATAGCAAACATATAAACATATGGAAACGAAATTGTTTAACTGCAAGTAGAAGGAAGGCTAAGAAAAGAAGTGATACTTTTATTGTAAGTTTTACATACACAAACTAACTGAAAGTAAAAAATCAAGAGGAATAAGTGAGAGGAAGTATATAAAAAAGAAATGGGGAAAAATCATTACTATTTTCTTTTTGTCACTAAACATACGCTAAAGCCGTAAGTTCTTTTCTTATATGAGTAGTATATTTTTAACCGCCCGTTTTTATTGTTATTTTCGGTAAATGTTAGAGTAACAATATCACGACCATTGGTACATCCAAAAACGTACATTATACTTTATGGAAAATCTGAATAAAATTGACATGACATTTCCCAGACGTATTGCATGGGGAATATTAAAATCTCAGAGTACAGTAGGAAAACGCATACAGGAGGCACAAATACTCACCCACTTATACCAGCTTTTGAACGTAGAACACTCATGCATAGAATAATATGCGTATTGTTAAACATACATACAGTTGTAAAATGTTTCAAACCCTACAAAATATAAAAAAATAAAAAAAAATTGTGAACTTTATTCAGGACTTCGTACATAATTTTTTCATACACATGTATAAAAATAAAAAATGAAAGAAACTAAGTTTGTTACATATTCATTTAGACTTTATGAATATGAATGAATGTGTCGCTTGGAGTATGGCTGAATATTTCGTGAGTGAAGGAAAAAAGCTTTTGAAGTGGTTTTGATTATACGAGGTATGTACAACAAGGTGCTTGCCCTTACCAAAAAAAAGTCTACTTTAAGTATACTTTATTGAAAATTTTATATGTGAATTTTTAAAACAAAAAGTACACTTCAAGTAGAGTTCATTTCTTTTACATAAGGACATCAGTTATCAATTATTGAAGACTAAGCCGTTACATTATATTTATATCTATATGTGTAATAATATAGTACCTAATTTTTGTCTGTCTGCATTTCATTTGTGTTCGCATCACATAAAAACTACCAGGTAGATTTTAACAAAATTTAGTGAAGAGGTACCTTAGCATCCTGATTCCAATATAGGATGCTTTTCCGCAAAAATATCTCATTTCCAAGAAAAGTGGAGAAAAAGCAGTGAAAAAACGCAATTTCCAGTTTAAAGGTAGTAAAATGTTCGGTTTTAAACTGGGATATTTTAAACACTATTGCGTAACATTACGTGGCAGTTGAACAAAATTTGTATTTTTACTTTGTGGAATTACAACGTTATTAAAATATGTTAAATACCTTTTAAAGAGCTTTACAATAATTTTGAGAATTTTTTATAAATTTTGTAATTTTATAATTTTATCCAGGGATGGGTACCTTTATATAAAGTGAATACATAACGATTACTGAAGCACTATAAAAGAAAAAATCTTACAATTGTCATGACGTGGTGGGCACAGCTAGTATTCACTAAGTATGCATACGGGGTAAACAGGGTCGTAATTGTAACCGTATTTGTTATTTCAATCTATTATTTTATAATTTGTGTATAATTAAGTAAAAATTTTGGTTAATAAGCTTAATAAATATTGCTTTGCTGCTTAAGACTTCAGCTGATGTTACCTTGGTTTGTCTATTATTGCTTTCTTAGAAGTACTTTTTAAAGCACGACAGGACTATAAATTGAAATCCATCCAAAATAGTCCCAACTCAACTTTTTGACACTTAAAAATTTCACGGAAATTAGGTTCCTAAGGCAACAGCTATTGTTGGATTTAGCCCAATAAATTTTTATATTGATTTCAAAAACAAAGTACACACAATTCTGTTTTTACACGGTTTTGGTTTAACACGGTTTGAAAATAAAAAAATATTTTTTTTACACGATTTTATTCCATTTAGTACGATTCAAAATCATTTGGGCTTCGATTTTATTTGTAAAATTTAAGTTTTGCGATATATCTTTATATCAAAAATTTAGAGGAATTCCATTTTTGTGCAAACAAGCATTTTTACTTGTTAAAGCAATTGAAATGTATTAATATTTTGTGAACTATCAATGCATCTCTAAAAGAAGAAGACGAAAATTACAAATAATAAACTACAACGTAAAGCCATTTCGTTAGAAAACAAAATTGAAATTTTAGATCGCCTTCGAAACGGAGAAGGATCAACATTTCTTAGCAAAATGTTCGGTTTGAACGAAGCTACAGTAAGAACTATAAACAAATTACAATTCAATTAGGCAAGCGTTGATTTCTGCAACGAAACTTTCTATTAAGTCTTCATCATACACTAAAGATGCAAATAAACGGTGCAAATACGCATTACTTATATGATTTAGTAAAATAAACATGATTTCTTGTTCTTAAAAAAATTCTCTTTTTTCACTGAATTTAATAGGTTTTAGAGACAAGGAACCAATCACCTATTTTTTTATATGATCAATGTCTTTTTTTACACTGTTTTTTTCACACGGATTTTTCTGGAACCAATCTACCGTGTAAAAACAGAATTAGGTGTATACCTCTCTAATGTTATTAAAATTACAAATATACATAAATACATCAAAATTATACTTAACACACAACCAACGCACACTTTGTATTAATTTCAAAATTTTACGGTTCAAATGATAGTCCAATTTTAGTAAACACCACCTCTTTTATGAGACATCCTTTAGTTTTCACCGTTTATTTTTTATTTGTTTTATACATATCGTTGGCTTAATCATCAAATGTGCTAAGTCCACTTTTAATGAAAATTTAAATAATTATGTAATATGTTTATATAACTCTTAATACAACGTTTTTAAAACAAAAATACAATAAAAAGGACAATGCACATTTTTCATTTTAATAAATTTCTTTAGCTTGAAACCAATCCAGGTAGTTGTGACTCAGATTTTCAGATGTTCTGATTTACAACTTAATCATATACCATTTTAATTATGTACCATTGATTTGTTTATTTGCATAATTTTTTCACAAAAAATCAAGTTTCGAACCCTGACCCCAGCATGTTTAAAGACAGAATTAGAATTAAAAGGAAGCAAAATATTATACAAACATGTAGTATTTATTTTTGATTTGACCAGTGAGAAAATATTTATAAAATTGTTGCGAATCAAACAAATTTTCCATTTTTAAACGATAAACACTATAGAAGGAAAAAACAAGGATACAAATTATTTAATGATTTAGTCTTATATGTGTAGGATAAATTTTAGGCTTTGGAAAAAATAAAACTATAAACTTAGTTTTTTTTAAAGTTTAATATTTAATTTTATTTAATTAATTAATTATATTTACTTAACATATAATTTTAATTTTAAATTGTAACTTTAATTTTTGTCGCGACACTTGTCTTCTTTTCAACTTTACTTCACTGAATGCCTGATTTCCTCTCCTTGTCCCAATATTAATACTAGCTATTTTGGGTTTTTGTGATCGTCGTCTGTGTGTTTTTGTTTGTATTGCTTGTGTTTTGCTGGTGTATCACAGCCTACTGCGGTCTGTGGGTTTTCTACTTGTGCTTACTGACTCTTCCACTACTACTACTGTATGCTATGTATTTTGGCTATGTGTTAGTGTTTTTGTGTGTTTCGTCGGTGTGTTTTGTTTGAATATCATAGCCTACTGTGTTTTGTGTGTTTTCTGCGTGTCGTTACTAACTCTTGATGATCAATTGTCAAGTGTTGTTGCTAACTCTATCCTAAAGCCTTCTATGTATTTTGGCTGTGTGTTAGTGTTTTGTGTGCATCGTCCGTGTGTTTTGTTTGAATATCATAGCCTACTGTGTTTTGTGTGTTTTCTGCGTGTTGTTACTAACTCTTGATGATCAATTGTCAAGTGTTGTTACTAAGTCTATCTAAATCCTTCTATGTGTTAGTGTTTTGAGTGTATCGTCTGTGTGTTTTGCTTGTGTATCGTAGTTTTGTGTATAGTGATTTGTGTCTTCTGCCTGTTGTTGCAAACTCTATGCCGATCCCACATATGTATTAATGGTTTCCTATTTGAAATATTTTTTTAACAGTTATCTAAAATATTTAACTCAATTAAAATTAAATTATCATCTGCATGAAAACCTAGAAAGCCACAACTAGAAGCAACAATTTAATTCAGCTCAACAAAACTGCTACAAAATATACAAACGTCACATACATACGTCTCTCACAACCACACGCACAAACATAGGTTTTTTGTCAGCTAAAACCTTGCACAGCATAAACATTTATTTTGAAATATATTTCTTTCGCAAATTGAACACGTAGATGGATTTCATTTCCTTGGATTGTGTAGTATGTGGTTATAAGAAATTGTTGCGAGACTCTTGGAAACGCTGATGTACTATGGTGACGTAAATATACCTTTATTTGGTTTTAAACTTTGTCCCACCAAATAGAGGTTTAGTGATCCCGATATACTTTAAATAAACATTCGTCGACAATTCTGTAATTGTACCACACGATTCAGTAAAGTTTGTCTAAAAATTCACGCAATTTCTGAAAACCCCAAAAAAGGAAAAATAATGGTTTAAAGTTGTGAAAATATATAAAATCAGAAAAATTGGACAACATTTAATTATTTCAGAATATTAATTTAATTTCATCAGCTTTAACCCTCCGATGTTCATATGGCTCTTGGTATGAACCTTTTAATCCGTAAGCTAAGTGCAGCAAATGTGAGTCCGAATGAACCTGAAAGACTTCAGGCTCAAATTGAACAAATTATGGGACTGAACTCCGAACCATTCAAGCGAACGGCGAAGCAGATAGAGTTAGAGGCCGTTCTGGATGATTACCATTATGACGTTGATGCTTTTTATAGAGAAGCCATTGTCTTTCAAGCTCCTACCACCACATCTATCACTCAGAACTTATGTACCGGACAAAAAAATATAAAATGTGGAACTTAAATCCTCGACCACCTGGAAGACTTAGTTTTCATAATGTTAAAAGCACTATATTTTACCGCAATAATAACATCGGTCTGTTCCCCTATATGACAAAGCAAAAAAAGCCAATAATCATGTTTTCCACTACCCATTACCGTCAAAACACCGATTCATTGAAAGGATTCCAGCCAGATCCAATTTAGGACTACAAAATATTTAAAGCAGGCAGAGATACCATGGATCAGATATTGACTGGCTATTCGTGCAAATGCTCGTCAAATCGTTGGCCACTGGCAATGTTCTACAACATGCTTCATATCGTTGGTTTGTCCTCATTCATCATCTATGACGTATTGAGTCCGGCAAAGCAGAGTGATAAACGCCACATATTTGTCATTGAATTGGCAAGTCGACTATTTATTCCACATATGACGGAACGAGCGACTAGCCCATTAGTTTGGAAGTTTGTTAACGTAAGGCAGGCAATGAATATTTTCAATATTCATGTGAGTATAATTCCTATACACACCTATATAAAGATATGTGTATGTATTTTTTTATATACTAATTTATAATTGAATATATCAATATTTTTTGGTACCGGACACTTTTCCGTCGACATCAGACTCAACATAGCAACAAACATATGCTCAAGAAGCCTCAACACATTCATCTTTGTGTTTCTACTTCTTTGAAAAAGTGACGCAAAACTCGTTATAATTGCAGCAAATGTAATTGTCCTCTATGTCTTAACGAACGTTCCATGCAATTACATAGTTGCAAACCCTATTGCTCTTTTTAATAGCAGCCTGGCCAGGCCGTTTTGAGCCCAGCAAAAAAAAAAAATTGGGTTTTGGTAGGCAGTAAAATAAAACTCATGTCTTTCAAAAGCGGTTCTCATAAGTGCATCTAATAAGCGCATTCGAGAATACTATAATTATAATTATATAATAACAAACTGCATCCTGTTCCGCTTATGAGGATGCAGGTATGTAAGCGAATAAGTTTTCTTTATAAAATTTTGTAAAACAAAGAGAAGAAACTTGGTGAAGCAAACAGACCTATCAAGTGGAATATCGCAAACAAAAATCATGTCTTCCTAAAGCAGGTTGGAAAAGAGAGTCTATTTCTCTCTTGGCAAAACTGGATCAATTGAATAACTTATGTATGTATGTAATGTATGTAATATAGGGGGAATATCGAGGCAGACCACTTCCATAATGGGTCCCTTTTCAACCCCCTTCTGTCCTATATGATTACAGACAACCGAAATGTAATTTACGACAACCTACTTACATTGAGTCATGTGCTACAACCAGCCCTTAATCTTGACTTTTGTGATTTGAGACTGTCGACTGGTGACTGTCGGCCTTCTTTCTCATCACGCAGTCTCTAGTAATTGCTAGTTCAAGGCTCAGGTCCCCCATGGCATCCACCAGTGGTCCTGAGTCTTATGCTAGCCAGTGCTGCCGTCTCAGCTTCTTTCCTTTCCCCGTCTCCTCTTCTGCCTCTGCCACTCACTTTTAGGCATGAGCTGTAGAGACTCCGACTCTACGTTGAAGGAACGTTTTTAGGTGCCTGCTTCCGAAAAGGATTTGCCTAAGCCAACAGGGGCAAGTGCGTCCAATTCATCCACATTTACCTCCATAGCCGCAGAAGTATCTTCATAGACTGACCAGTCCACCCCTTGCGAGGTTTCTTTGTCATTCTATTTCGATATCCTCCCCTGGCCAGTGGCAACCGGAGTTCCTAAAGGGATTAACCTCTCCACCTCTAACGAGGCTTCCTTGTCCATTCCTATCGAAATATCCCGGTTCAACGCCATTCCTTCTGAATTCTTCCTAGGCCATTATTGGAGAAAACGTTGTCCACCCACACACAGCTCCTTATGCATGGGTAAGTCTATATTGAAACTGGAGGTCGACTGGTATCCAGAGTTCGCATACTAACGGCCAAGCACCCTCTTGACCACGAATCCCTTGCGTATGCTGTTCCACCCTGGATTAGGGTGGGGTTCTTTCAGATTAAGGTTCAAGGAACATTGGCGTCTGGTGCCAATATTCATTTACATAATAATTCTTGTAAAAAAAACCGACTACAAAACAAATATATGTATGTGCATCAATTCTAAACTAAAAATATAAAAGCAAGTAATCTGTATGAACTAGTACCCAAATCAAATACTTTTATACTTGTTGCTCTAATAACGGACATAGTTTTATACTTTCCGTATATTCAAATGTCTATCCATAACGGTTCAGCAGATAAAGCCATATACGACAAATTACATCAGATATGAGGACACCCTTTATTTTTTTACACTTATTATTACTGACACAATAATAAAAACTAACGGTTCCAAAGATATGGCCATATAGCTTAAATAATATCACCTAGGAGACACGCATTAATGTACAATTTTAAATTAAACACTTATTTTAAAGGACAGATTCTTTGTAAAATTCAAATGTCTGTTTAAATAGGTTGAAAAGTTTAGCCATATGCATCAATTTACATCAACTATTTTGACACCCTTTAAGAGTTTAATATTTATAAATGTTATTATACGGGACATAGTAGTGGAGATTCTGCCTAATTTTCAAGTGTTTATCTATAACGGTTCAAAAGATAGGGCTAGATAGGTAAAATTACATCAATTATGGGGACACGCTTTAGTTTCCAAATTTAAATTATATACTTGATGTTAAAACGGACTTAGAATTACAGGTTCTTTGTAAATTTCAACCGTCTCTCTGTTAAGGTTCAAAAGTTTTGCAATATACATCAAATTACATCAACTATTGGGACACCCGTTGACTTCTAATTATAAATATTTAATTTCTGATTATAAATATTGGATATTCTCTGGAATTTTCAAGTCATTGTCTACAATGGTTCAAATGGTTCATATTAAATTGAAGTCATATATGGGGACACCCTTTAATTTTTAAGTTTATTTTTTTATTAATTTCTGTTATTGGCAGCTATAGTGATATGCAGTTTTTTTTAAATTTTAAAAGGTTGCCCGTTACGGTTCATAATACACGTAAAAAACACGTATGTTGTATGGAGACACCCTTTAATTTTTAAAATACTGATTTTCTTTTAAAATGGGACCAATCTGTAAGCATTTCCTTTCTAATGAAGAAAAAATTTTTAAAATCGGCTCAGAAATGACTGAGTTCTGCGGGCACAAACATAAAAAAAAGCAACATTCAGACGAATTGATAACCTCCTTCTTTTTTTGAAGTCGGTTAAAAAGGTACATGCATGTTACTATCTAACTGTGTTAGTGTTTATTAAGCAAATGTAATAAAAATCGCAAATTTTTAATAAAAATTAATCGGTGTTTTTATATATGAATTACAAAAACGGAATTGGTGTGGTAAGTCAATTAAAAGAGTAATTCAAATAAACGGGACTCATTTAAAACGGAGTTTCCCTGCAAATTTGATATAAGAAAATATTAAATTATTTATTTTTATATCAATTAAATCAATTATGCGAGGATCAATTAAGCAGAAACTATCAAACTATCGCTTAGAAAACTACAATTTTTCTAAGCGATCTATCAAAAGCATTAATCAAGTTATTCAACATCTGACAAAATATTATTTGATTCGTCGGAAGTTTTACGTTCACGACAATTCGGAAATTTAAATATTTTCTTGTAATCATTATTAATTAAACAATAGCTTTAATTTCATCTAAGACACCAACATTTTGTGTGCACTGTTTCCAAACGAACAAAATTTATTACAAATAAGCAATTTCGTATATAATACATGTTATGCAATTTATGATATCTAATTTATCATATCTGACTCAAATAGTAATACTTTTGATTAAAAAGAAAGCTTTAACTATTGTCACTTTTAATTTAAACTCATACAAGAAATTAATTCCACATACTCAAAGAAAAAATATTTAAAAAAAATATTTTACAAAAGAGTTGATAATTAATATTTTAGCTTAATTTACGAAATTGCGTTACTCCCATCTATGGGTTAATTTGTAAGCATAATTTTAATTATACACACAAAAAAAGCTAAATAATGAGTTATTTATAAATAATATTTACAGAGAAGGAGGCCGTCAGACATTCTTTAACGCAAGCATTACAGCTCAAGCAGAGATATGCAGACATTTGTTTAAACTCAGTATTTCTTAAAGATTTTTAATTTAATAAGTTATAGCGACGCAGCATCCTACTACATTGTGAATTTAAAGCCCTTAATCAAATTATTTTGTGAAGCATATTAATTACTTAACATACTTTCGACTATGCCTAGGCAAACAAAAAACCCAAAGAATATTTATTTCCCCCACATGCCCACAACAAAATTCTAACAACAGATTTTATAATTTTCTTACATATATTTGCATATATGTATGTATATATGTATCTATGCATAGACAAATAATGCTACCGAGCAATCATAACCACCACATCAAGCTTTTTTAACACAACGTATTTTTCTAATTCCTTATGTAAAATTCTCAATATATATACACATACACGCCTACATGCATACCCAATGGAAAAACTTAAAAGATCTTCTGATTTCAGGCCCTATTAAAGGCCTCAAAACCCCTTATTTTCATTTTTTCTTTCTTTGCTTTTGTCTTTTTTGATCTTCCTTCTATAAGATTTGCATCACAATTTTACTTCCTTTCTTTCTCATTTTTTGTGGCAACATCCATCTCTCATTTCCTTTTTTATGGCAACATCCAAAGATTGTAAAATTAGTTCTAAAATAAAGATCGAATTAAGAAAAATTAAAGAAAAATATATTGCATTTTTATTAAAAAACGTTATGGGTAATTAGCATAATATTAAATAATTAATATTTAAATTCCCAAAAATTTTATTAATAACTAAATATGCAACTGCTTGTGTAAACCTTTGGCAACACTTGTTATTTTTCGATTCTCTTGCGAGAACAAAATTAACTTGTGTATGCTTTTCATCACACCTTACGTCTGCATTCAGTGATGGAAAAAAACCATCCAATTGTAGAAGGACAGTAAGGAATAATTCTTGCAAAAAAATTGACTTCAAAACAGATAGTTGGGTACCAGTTCTAAACTGAAAATGTAAGAAGTAATCTGTAAGAAATATGTAAATATCAAGTCTCAATCTATAACGGTTGAAAATACTAGTCCATATAAGTCAAATTTCGTCAGCTATGAGGACACCCTTTAAGTACTTATTATTGTAGACGTAGTGATATTCGCTTTGTTAAAATTTCAAATGTTTATCTATAAGCGTTCAAAAGATAAGGTCATATAGATCAAATATCATTAACTTTAGGTACACCCTTTGATTTCCAATTTTATACTTTTTACTATAGCGGACATAGTAATATACGTTCCGCCTAAATATCAAATGTCTGTCTATAACGGTTTCAAAGATAGGGCAACATAAATCAAATAACTTCACCTATTGGGACACCCTTTAATTTACAATTTTAAATTAAAAACTATTGTTATAGAGGACTTGGTCACAAGAATTTTTTGTAAATTTCAATTGTGTGTCTATAACGGCTCAAAGGTTTAGTCATATACAACAAATTACAGAACTATTGGGACACCCTTTAATTCATAATTCTAAATATTTATACTTGCTAGTATACCAGAGAAAGTAGTAGAAATTCTACATAATTTTCAAGTGTTTGTCTATAACGGTTCAAAAGATAGGGCCATATAGGTGAAATTACATCAATTATGGGGACACCCTTTAATTTATAAATTCAAATTAAATACTTGTTATAGCTAACTTAGCAATACAGGTTCCTTGTAAATTTCAGCTGTCTGTCTATAACGGTTCAAAAGTTTGGCCACATACATAAAATTACGTTAACTATTGGGACACCCTTTTATTTCCAAATTCAAATACAGGTTCTTTGTAAATTTAACGGTCGGTGTAGAACTGTTCAAAAGTATGGGCATACACATCAAATTTAATGAACTATTGGAGCACCCTTTAATTTATAATTTTGAATATTTATCCTTTTTATTAAAAAGGTCATAGTAATAATCGACATTCTGTCAAACTTTCAAGGTTTTGTCTTTAACGGTTCAAAGGTAGCCGCATAAAGGTCAAATCACATCACCTATGGGGACACCCTTTAAATTCTAATTTTATTTTTTTCTTCCTTTTAGTTGGTGGGAGCTATACTGATAGGCAATTTTTTTAAATTTTAAATTAGTGCCCTTTAGCGTTCTTAATACACGAAAAAAACTTTTGTATGGGGACACGCTTTAATTTTCAAAATAATTTTCAAATAAAGAAAAAAAATTTATGATCGGTTCAGAAATGGCTGAGTACTGCGGGCACAAACATAAAAAAAGCGACATTCAGACGAATTGATAACCTCCTTCTTTTTTTGAAGTCGGTTAAAAATAAAAACGTGGTTTGTTTGTTGGTGTTTTGTTGAAACTTTAATATTCTGTAATATTATTCTATTAACATGCATACTTCTCATTGTGTTTTGTAGAATTTTATTACTTATAGAGTATTTTTGGACTCTCTAAAATTAGGAAAAAGGTTTCCTGATGATCTGGCCTGAGCAACCATTGAAATACGTATAGGAACTAGCTCTTTTCCCCCAACAAATAAATTGCATTTTTATTAAAAAACGTTATGGGTAATTAGCATTATATTAAATAATAACAAAAATCATACTAAAGAAACCACACTCCAAACATGCAGATGGTCCTCAAATTTTGTGGAACAAGATTAACGTGAGTACCTGCAATACTCGGCCTAACCTAACGGTGGTCTTACCACCGAGTGAAACTTAGGCGTAGACTAGCGCCCCCATTGTGTAATATAACAACACTTTACGGTTGCCACCAATCGCTTTTTGTGTGTGATACAGTCACAATGAGTAGCAATTTATATAATATGGCAAGCCTTTCCAAGGCAATCCTAGATCCATATTATAACGTCTTGCTTAGGGGTTTGGAGACTATCCAAACTCCGTCTGTTGAGAGTGCAACAGCACACTTGATCGACCTTGCACCTTATCTACTTAATCGATCTTAAACCACAACCACCACGTGTACCCCCGAAGGGGACCTCAACAATAACCGGTGACAGAGAGGATAGGCTCTCTGTGGGGCCACCGATTTCCGTGGTACCAGTCCTTTGGGTACTGGTCGGGCCTCGAAGAGAACCCGTGATTTTACTCACAGACCTTTTCTTCCAGATTTATGCTGTAGGAACCCTAGCGTCTGGTGCCCCTATTTTCCCCGAGTGGACCGCGTCAAAGCATTTGCCATATTCCTGCAGTGACAATTGGAACCCCCGGGGGTATGGTCCTCAAATGTAAAATAATAATTTACAAGGCAGCCATTTTTAAATCTTAAAAAAAAATAAACTATATACATCAAAGTCACGCCTTCTTAGGGCGCGGCCTATAATTTCAAATTTTATATCTTACGCTTTATGTAAATTTAAAGTGTCTGTCTTTAAGGTTTGGAGTCGCCCTTTAGTTTTTATTTTTAATAAATTTTTATTCGAAATAGATCGAATTTGTAAGCATAGCCTCTCAAAAAAAAACAATAAAAATCAGAAATCTTCTAAGGTCGCGGACATTAAAAAATCTACAATTTTTTTAGAAGACAGTTAGAACAGATTAAAGTCTAAAAAGAAATTTCCCCTCAACTAGAAGTCTTTCTAAAATGGATTCATTTAAAATGACCTTTATTGCATGACATTTTAATAGTCCTGCTAAGTAAAGCCTTTTACATCCCATCCTCACCTATAGAGCACTTGTCTGGTGGTGGACACCAAAGTGCACCTCTCCCTTCTAGATAAGGTTCAAAGATTAGCGAGTTTTGCAATAGCTGGTATAATGAGGTCAACTCCTCAGGCCAGTTTGGAGACAATCTGATCTGACCCCCTATATGTCTACATCAAATACGTATCTGCCAGATCGGCCCTACGGCTCAGGGAACTTACAACGGAGGCAACGGCTATTGATATTTTTGTTGACAGTCTAGCTGCCATAAAGGCCCTTGATTCGAAAATAGTCAAGTCAAAAGGGATATTGATATTCCCTTGGCCGAGATTTTTAACACGCTACAGGAATGGTCGCTAAAGGAAATGGCTCGCAGGTGGTCTACACTAACCACTTACAGATTATTTAGAATTTTTTGGCCCTCAATTGACAGAAATAGGACGAAGGCACTACTGGCCTTCGAGAAAAATTCGATATCGCTTCTTGTAGGCATCATAACGGGGAATCACAATGGGCCTAAAGGCCTCCGAGTGAACTCATCTTTGTCTGGGCAGCCCGTTTAACATAACATAACCTAACCTAAGGCCTTATAAAAGTCGCTCTTTCGGAGACCTTTTAGAAATATTGCCTGCAGAAGCAAGTGAGGAAAGTCTGCTCTGGACTGACACTACATGTACAAAGGCATGAGTATGGAATGCGACTAGAAGTTCCTTTCTATACTTTAAAAGTAATAAAAGGCCTTCTAAACGGCCTTCATACTCCTTCCTTTACCGCTGGATAGTTAATTTATAATATGGCAGTTGTAAAATTCAATAGGTGCTGAAAATTACAATACAAATACATTGATAATTTTATAATCCTCATTAAGTATACTCGTGCTCGTACTCGTACTGATTGTATTTATGTAATCGTATCTTCCTTTTCGTTAAACCAAAAACCAAATAATCAAGGGGGTAGATTTTCAAGGATAAAATTACTCGTATTGTAATTTGAGTTATATCTGTATGAGTGCGTGCGTGTATTTGTTTTATAGAACAATTGTAGTTTTAATTAATAACTTTCAGCCGCGTTTTGTTTAATTGCGGTTTTTATAAGTTTTTTTTAAGATTTGGTAATAAATTGTTATAATTTTTGAAAATATTACTGGGATTTACAATTTATGGTAAAAAAAACCTTATTAATGAGTATATCAATTTATGGATACCACATGCGGCTTTATTGCCTAAGGAGGAGCCATTTGAGTAGTTTATATTACAAAATAAGCCGCATATTATTAAGTTTGAAGTTATAATTTTAGTTTTTGTATATAAGGAAAACTCAGTTGAATTTATATGTGGTTTCAACTATTAAATAGTTTCATTTCTAAAAAAGACGGAACCACTTAATTAAATATTTATATAACATTTTATCAAAATAATTTTTTTTTCCATAGAGCTTCTAGAAGACTAAAATTTAAGGTTGTCATTATTAAGGTTGTTGTACTGTGTGTATGCCAAACGCCTTTTAAGTAAAAACACAATAGAAATTATTTTTAAAAGTCCTCGCTGCTTTATCTTAAACACTTCATATCAACATCAAAGCCAACACGTGTTGTTTTTGGTCTTTCTGACAGTATGGATCTACCGGGTGCGTCGTCAAAGCACACGTTTTTAGGTTTCCGTGCCCAAAGGTAAAACGTAACGCTATTATTTTCGCTACAATCCGTCCGTCCGTCTGTCACCGCCTTTTATCTCTGGAACCGTAATAGCTAGACTCTTGAAATGTTGGCAGAAGATGTATAGCAACAAAAACTTATAGGGTGTTCCTTAGGCGAGCCGATTTAAAAATGGCTCAACGTACAATGAAAATCGTATTATAGGGATCAAAATAAGAAACTTTTCCCAAGGAACCATACCTCTAAAATAAATTTTGATGTCCCGGAATTTGACCCGAAGGGCCAAATTTTGAATCCCGCTTTGACCCATTTAGAGTGCCCCAATCGAGTATAATGTATGACGGACCCCCACTAACTTTGGAGGGCCGACCCACCCATGCTAGTGGCACTCTCCCTGAAAACACCCCTGGGGATAACCCATACAAATATTTCAAAAAATCATCAATCAGTGAAATGGCTATATTTTTTTTCTTTTTGGAGTTTATTTTTCTCTTTAGAAATTTATTTAGTCAGAACATATGTAAAAAAACATGTTAATTTTAGTAAATTTAATTAATTTTTTGGCAAATCTACACCCTATAGAATAAGGAAAAATATAGTCATATTGAAGAAATTTTTTCAATAGAACAAATTTAATAAAATATATTTAACAAAATATTTCACTAAAATCGACTGTAGATTTGACCAAAAATTTGTTAGTTGTAACCTAATAACCTAATTTTCTTCAATTCCACACCCCATTTTACAGTATTTAGGTAAATTTTTGGTTCAGTGTAAGAAGTGGTTCCATTTATTGTTTTTTTTAATATTGCGTTAAGCTTCTCATGATGCAATGCAAAAATTCTTATTGTTTGCACAAGGTATTAAATCTAACCTTTTTGTTTTTGTAGTAGCCCATAATTAAATATTAGTACTGCGTAAGTAAAAAAAGCTTTTTAGGAAATTAGTTCGAAATGAAAGAAATAGTAGAACCTTTTTTAATTTTTCTCAAAAATTTATATTCACTTTGTTGTAACAAATCATTTCATCGAAAATTTTAATTAGGACTTCTATTCATTATACATATTTATTAAGTCATATGATAATCAAATAATAATTAAAAAAAATAAAAAAATTAAAGTAAAGTAAAGAAAAGAAAAATAAGCATTTAATTACACCTGAAGGTTAAAATGAAGAAGAGGTAGATACTTCTACATTTATAATTATGTACACATATAAATTATGCTAATTAAAAGATAATTAAAAAATATGTTGCATCTGTTAATCAGCCTATAAATAAAGCACAAAATGTGTTTGTTTGTATTGTTTATTTTTTTTGTCGGAAAGCTATAGCTGCTCTAACCATTGGATCTTTAGAGTGACCGTGTGTGTCACTTCCCATACCAAGTAAATATTTATCAACTATTTACTTGTGAACTATAATAGGGAGAATCGTAAAATTTTACTCAAGTAACTTTAGTACTAATGTGCTAAAAACTGGGCTGAATTGGAACTAGAGTTTGGGATTTCACACACTTTTTCATTCCCGGGAAACGGGAAAAAATCAATTTCTAAACTATATTTACAAAAATAGTATGTAAATATTTATAGTCTTATTAAAACAAACAACAAAATAAGTCTTAAATCATGAGTTCATAAAATTGATAAAAATTAAAAAATTCAGATAACGGAAAATATGTAAGAGATAAAAAATATACATTAATACCAGGCCTGATCTAATAATTTTTAAAATGATGACAAGTTAAATCGACTATTTAAAAAAACATGGTTTAAAATCACTTGCTTATTTTTAGAAAATCTTTGCTGTCATTTTTATAATAAATTGCTTGAATAAATAACTAAAAAAATTCTTTTTTGAATTTTTAAAATTTGTATTAATTTATTATTTTTTGTAGAAATGTGTATATGGGCGTTTTCAATCGTTTTAAAGTTTTCGAAAAGGTTTTTTATATATTTGCAAATTAATGATAAGCCCTATCTTCAGTACAACAATTAAAACAATCGATCCTAAAAATTTCAAGATATATGTAAGCAAAAATATGTGCTGGTGTGATGTTACAAAAAACGTAAGAGGGTTTTGACTTGAATTACCCAATTGAAAAACCATGCGGATTGGGAAAGACTTTTTGTATTAAAGCTTTTTTAAAAGGATTTATAATAATAATTTTTACTGAATATTTAAGTAAGTAAAAAATATTCTTTCAACTTGAAAGTATAAAACGATGTTAGACCTTACTTCAAACATTCATATGTATATTTATTATATTTTAATATTATATTTGAAGTCTTATAAAATACTATTTATTTCTGTAATCTTTTTTTATTTATTAAAAAAATTTTTATGAGAGAAACACAAAATAGTTGTTTCCAAAAAAATAAAATAATCGGAATAGTTTATTAGGGAAGAAGCATATTCATACAGCTATTGCGGTAGTGCTCAATTTATTATATAATTTATTAACCTTTGTCAAGAGGCAATATTTTGTACACTTGCTATCGTTAGCTTAGAAATAATAAGAATAAATGCTTTTTTTCTGCTAAGCAATGCTTGAAACTCTGTAATTTAATAAATTTTAAAGGTTTCTCTTCAAAAATACAAGAAGGAAAAAAAACTGTTGGTTAACATTTAATTTTTCGGTCAGATGGACCATTCTGGGGAAATGCCCATATATAGCTATGTTCGCCACGTTGTCGGGTTTCCTGACAATATTTTGCTGGATTTTGCTTTTAAGTTATTCCATACTAATTACAAGACTCCTACTTTTATAGTGCTTCAGTTATGGTTTATGTATTTATTTTATAAAAAGGTACCCATCCCTGGATAAAATTGTAAAATTAGAAAAAAAATTCTAAAAATTATTGCAAAGATCTGTAAAAGATGTTTAAAATATTTTAATAACGTTGTAATTTCACAAAGTAAAAATATAAATCAAATACAATTTTTTTTTTCAATTGGCACCTAATGTTCCGCAACAGTTTTTAAAATATCCCAGTTTTAAACCGAAAATTTCAGTACCTTTAAACAGGAAATTGCGTTTTTTCACTGCTTTTTTTCCACTTTCTCTTGGAAATGGGATATTTTTGCGGAAGAGTATCCTATATTGGAAATTATTTCCCGGGAAACGGAAAATTAGCCAATGGCTTGTTTCCCAAACCCAAGTTTGAGTAGTGGCTATCATACCTGACATACAAAGGGAAAAATTATTGCCTTGAACCTATAGGACTATAATAGGGCAGAATGTTGAATTTTTGTATTCTGGTATAAAATGCGGTCAAGTGTTTTTTACTACAAATATTTATTTTATTTTTCGAACATGCGGTCAGCGAATCACACTGGGAATCGCTAGTGATTTCGTAATGAGAGAATATTACATAGTAAGAATATAAAAGGATTGCTGTGTCGTAATTATTTCTTCTTTTTCAGTGCACTAAATGTTTAAATACAATAAAGTTCTTGAATACATATAAAGGAAATTTAAGTTCCTTTAATAGTTGAATTTTTACTGATAAAAATGATATATTAAAATATGTATTTTAAATGGAAAAATAAAAAAAATATTAAATTATTAATTTTAACAGCGATAACGTTTCCTTTCAGAGATTTCCTAGTTATTCCCGAAATTAAGATGTTTGGCCAAACATTGTTTTTTGTTTTTTTACAGTTCGTTATAAAATTTAATTTTTGGTAAGTTTTCGATTTATTTTATGGAGGAATTTATTATTTATTTTTTATTTTTGTTTTTTAATAATTCTTTTTGAATGGAAACCCTTAACCGAAATGGTTGCTATGGTTTTTTGTTTCGAAATTTATATCTGGCTTTCTTTCTAGATTGTTTGAACTTCTCATTTAGTCTGTTAGTTTTTAGGCGTAAGAATCTGGGAAAAATCTACTGATCTAGCTCATCACTAGCGAAATGGCTATCTGGATATGCTTTCCCCATAGTAATCTCACTATTATTATATATTGTTACGAAAGAAGAATTTATTCATTATAAGCTCTGAACAACAATACTCTCGAACTACAACAACAACATTAATGGCTTATTTTCTTACAATGATGGAAGAAAGAAACGCCTCATACAAAAATTCGCATTTACGCATACACACACACACAGATTAAATAAACACTCTTCTGTTAAATACACAGCCACATACATAAATACAAGCATAAACAAATAAACAGCCACACACACAGGTATAAAGAAATAAATAGCCACAAACACAGGTATAAAGAAATAACCAATCACACAAACAAAAACAAGAGCAATAACAGTCGAACCTGCCAGATATGTCTGGAATAGAACATTCTGGTGCTCTTAAAGCACCTATATAAATGAATCGTGCTGGCGAGTAGTATGGCAGTATTAATTTAAAAGTCAAAGAGTTAAGTTGTCGAATATTAAGAGTGTTTAACAGTTTGCTGTATTTTTTGAACAGTGGTGTTAAGTAAATAAAGTGACTTACAGTAAAAGTAATAACAATGTGTATTTATTTTGCAATAAAAAGAACCCAACGTAAAGTAAAAACGTAACAATATTTTGGGAATAAATATTTCATGATCCTTTCATTAAATATTTATCTAATAAATTTCAAATAGTAGGAATTAAGCACAAATAAACACAAATAGCTTTAACTATAAAATTAATAATAAGATTTCAATAATCTTTATAATAAATTTCGTTTGAATAACTGCATAAATAAATTTGCTGAAAAATAATAGGCAAAAGTTTCAGGCGAGCTGAAGCATACTGGCCTTTAAACCGCAGAAAGTAAGTAATTGGATTATTTGCATTTTGTAAGTATTAGCGAAGCAGTTCGATAGTAACTAAACATAATATTTTACCGCTTAATCGAATAAGACTTAAAAAGTATTCCTTTAAACGATTAGTTTTCATGTTGAAAATTCATTTATTTTGCGATTAATGACCCAAAAAGTAACTCTACAATACTATTAATAAAATCGAAAGTTGTAAACCCTTTAGTCTTTAGAGTAATGCAGTATGCCATTAATGGAATTATTGGAAAGTCAAATACATGTCAGGTCATAATTTCTAAAATTAAATAAAAACAAAAATGCTAAGTAAGTGACTGAAAAAGGCTAAACAAAATGCTAACTGTTAAATGAAAAGTTTGCGGTTAAATTAAAAAGAATAATGCTAAATTTAGCTGCAAAAACATCAAACTGGCCACACTGCTCTGCTGTTATTTACTACTACTACTGCTGTCAAATTTTTATCAAATTGCATCTAATAGTTTGTTTTTTGGCAGTTTAACTCCGGTAACTTCAAGGAAATTTCAAAAAGTGATTTTCATATGCTAATATATTTACGTCAAAAAACCAACTTATAAACCAAACTATGTTTTGATATGATGACTTTGCACCATCAGTGGTTTATTAAATTTCGTTATGGTCGTACCAGTAAAAATTACGACGAAGGTTCAGGTCGCTCAAAGAAGGTCGTAAGGCCTCTAGGCCAACGTTGAGAAGAGCGGAAAATAAATGTGCGTTGGGTGGCTGAGGCTGTAGGAATCTCATCGACCCTCATAACCGACGCACAGACTAATGTCTAGCCGGACTTTAGGCCAAAAATTAAATTGAGAAATGTAAAAATTTAAGTACGCAGATCGACAAACAACAAAATTATGCATCATAAAGTGAATTTTCAAGGGTTTTGCTTGAGATTTTTCGTTTTGAGACACTGTTAAAATCAGGAAAGTTTAGTAAATCGCATACGTTTTTATTGGGTTTAAACGATTTTGAGAGGTTTGCAATATATTTTTTGGTGGCTAAACGAATTGTATTGATTCGTATTGATTTTGTATTGATTTTTTTCTGTGAAAGGGTTTATTAGTAGCTTCTTATGTCAATTTTTAGAATTTTTTTTAAAATTTAATGATAAAAATTTCGTTCAAAATTAAAAAAAGGTTTTTTTTTGAAAAATTTTTGGTCAAAAAAAAAAGTGAAAATCTTTTTAAGAGTGATCTCCATCGCGATCCTAAAAATGTTATATATCACTACAAAATCTACGATCTCTTCTTTTATGCTGTAAAAAAAAACGTTGCGCATATTTGCGTCATTTTTTTTGTTGCTATTTTTTGAATATTTTAACTTTTTGTATTTTTTCTTATCTTGGATAGGTAAATACGAGTAAGAAACCCTTGCATATTCATTAAAATGTTTTGGTTTTTAGTAACTGAAGGTAGATGTTTTTTATTTAAAACATTACATCACTGTTATTATTTAAAACATGACAACACTGTTATTACCTGTACAAAAAACAATTTAAATATCAAAAGAGATATAGACGTAGATTCCCTTTCTTTCGGATTATCTACTTTACACGCCAGAATTCGCCTATTTGAGAGCATATTACTCCTATCATATAAACTGTCAGTGAAAAAATGGCAAATAAAATCTCATGCGGACAAAGCCATTGTTAACGCGAGAAAAGAAATATCCAAGAAAAATTTAGAAGTGAATTAGGGCTAGTACCGAAAGTGGATTTGGAAACACCAACTATGGTAACACTAGCAGAAGATTTTTTTCCAATCCTGAATTATCTGCAGAAATAACTGTACTTTAAGCTGAAGAGGATTCATATTCGGAAGAGGCCTTTGAAGAATCCGACGAAGAAGAACCATGGCATTCATCATCACCTTAGTGCAAAGGAGAAGTTGTTTTAAATAAATTAATTGTTATAATTTTAAATAAAGTTTATAGTTGCAAACATAAATAAGTTATTACTATGAATAAATTAATTATTTTCCGATAAATAAAATACTATAAAGTTACAAATTACAAAAATATTTGTTTAATAATATTCTTGGGAGACGGGGATTGGTTAGGCATAGGAAAGCTTAAAAAGAATTATTTTTAGGAAATTGGCAAAAAAAAAAAAAAAAAATTTTTCACAGGGACATTTTGGGGGTGGGATTGGGAAGGTATTCCTCCTGCCCATAAAAATAAATTTTTATGGTTTTCATTATTGCATTATTTTTTCAAATAAATTTTTTATTTCACCGCCCACAAAAGGGGCGTTTCTAAAAATGGCATTTAAGAATCTCTTGAGTCCAACTTTAAGTTTTCGAACATTCTTTGACCTTAAAAGTTGTAATTGCTAAACAAAATGACGGGAAAATCAAAAAAAACTTGCATTTTTCAGAGGTAGGATTAGTTCTTCCAAGCCTATGACCATAACAGATATATTTTTAGAGCCAATATAAGCTAAAAAAAAAAAATAATGTCCGGCTAGATTGGCAAAATACCCCTATGTGCGACGGTTATGACTTTTAAGAAATGTTTCAAATTATCATTTGAAGCCTATGCCAACATAATTTTCAACAAGGTTCCCACCAGATATGTAAATTTATTTTTATATGTTCTCTCTATTATTTAAACCTTAGAAGAAAATAAACACAAACTATGCGTTTTTTAGTGAAACTTCATTCAAACAATTTAAAAAAGGCGTACAAACATTCCTTCGCAGAAGACATAAAATTTTAGAGTAGAAAAGTTTATCGTTTTATTTTTTTTTAATCGAAAAAAGAAACGAGTCGAAAAAGATAAAAATTTTAAAAAATTCTTTCTTCTTTCGCTATGAATAAAGTTGAACACAAGAAATATGCCAGAAATTCCCTTAAAGGAAAACTAAAGAGTATGAAATCTTGCATCGTTTGAAAATACAATTTAAATGCATATTTGGGTTTGTGTTTGTTTTTCCGTGTGTGTGTTGATCTTTATATGTGTTTAGGCATTAAAATAGTATGAGTTGGTCTACGTCAACATGTTGTTTAACTATAGAACAAATAGAACTTTAGGAAACAGAATGGAAAATGAGCACGACAACCCTACTCAAGGAGTTGAATGTCTTCTCATTATTTAACAGCACAAAATGGTGCAAACACAGTCTTCATTACTTCGTCAGTAATTATTATCAACATGGGCAACATACAAAACATAACATAATCCTCATCATCATCTTCTTCTTCATGTTTATCTTATTAACATGGGCAACACACTAATCCTCATCATCATCTTCTTTATCTGAGTGTTCATTATTACCACGAGCAAAATCGTACAATTCAACAAGTTAAACACAACGCCATCAGTTATAAGGCGACAAATGCATTGAGGGCAATAAAGTTTGTATATTTGTGGTGTAAATCTGAATGTGTATATGTAAGCACGCGTAAGGGTTGGTGTGCGAGAATATGTGCGTCAGTGTTTAAACAGAAACACATACATACAATTGTTGGTAGCCGTAACGTCGTACAACTTCCACTAAAGCTATGCACTGACTAAATAACAACTAAAATAACATTAAACATACTTTGTTTAAGGTTGAGTATATTATAACCAGAAGTTAATGTACGTTTGTGTGACGTTTTTAAATAATGATCCATACAGTATATAAGAAGCCTCAACATGGATTCGATGGACTCGAACTCAATATTGCAGTATCTGTCGAATATCTGTGGATACACATAAAAATTTTGCAGTGAGTAAAATTTAAATATATTCGATTAAAATTATATCTTCTCTTATATTAATATGTAGGCCAGTAAAAAATAATATTTCTTTGCAGGATGGGCTATCCATGTAACCGCAAGAACTTAGCGAAGAGCCAATTGACAAAGTAAAATATTGCACAAATCTTTGCTTAAAAATCAAGGTTTACCACCCAGCTTTTTGAAGACGTCTCAACATATAGCTCCAAAGTAACTTAGCACAGTGGTTTAAAAGCTTCTTGGAAATAAAATTGTGAACAACAAAACACATCTTCATAACATTTCACAGAGGCAAATCCAAGTGTTTCTGAGTGAGGCTGTAAAAATGTCAGGCTGGTGTGGAGGTCAAAATAATTTCATATAATAGTAAGACCGAATTTCAATGTTTTTAAAAAGGATGGTATACCCTACCTCCAACGTCCAGTGAAAACGCAAATGAAAAAAAAAAAAAGATTTCTGTAATATTCTTGGGATCTTTTATTTGGCCAGGCAATGGTTCCATGTAAAAATCTATGGTAAAATGAGTGGTGAAATGTATAAAGACAGCCTATAAAATAATTTATATCCTAATTACTTACCATTTCCGTGGATATATAAGCCAGACAACGACCAAAAACCATTAATCTTGAGTCCTTCATTCTTGGTTTTAGGAGAAAAAATAAGGCTTCTTGCAATGACTAGCTCAAATACCTGACTTAACCACTTTGAAAATCCATGGACAGTAACAAAACCAGACACTTTGCAAAAAAATACCCTCGAAAAGCATCTTTTCTGGAATAATATACAACAACAATGGAATAATATCCGATAAATTCTAATAAAAAATATCATTACTAAATTTTTTCTTAATAACACAGATCTACAAAATTTAACTTTTTGATAGATGATTTTATTTTGAGAACTAATTGACGCCAAGTGCCATTTAATGATTCTACTAACAACAATTCGGATGCATTCTTTCAAATCTCTAATAATATCGTCTAGTTCGCTATGATTAACCCTAGTCCCTATACCCGAGTACAGGTGTGGCCACTGACACTTTGGAGTAATGCACCTCCCTAAATGGCTTACACTTTTCTATTGAAATTTCGTATCTAAGAAAATGTCAAAATTCTGCGTCAACTGATACCTCAATTACTATCCTAGGTCAAACCACTGAGGATCTATGAGCTTCTTATGCCGAGACCCCCAAGAACGTATACCCAAGTACAGATGTAGCCACTTATGCAATTGTATTAATAAAACTATTAAAGACTTTGTTTTTTTGTGGTAATGTAAATTTATTTTATTTATTATTACTGACTTTATTTATTAAAACTCAAGTTATTTAATTTTTGTCTTCATTATTGCAAGTTTTGCATACAAAGAAATTGCTCGAATGTTACACACATATTGGCCATTTACATTCAGAGCACATGTTACGAGTGCGTCTTCTGTGTTCGTCGTGATTATAATAAAAATAGCAACTTCCAACTTGGATTTATTTTACTCGCTGAGCCGTTGAAGGTGTAGGGTCAACTTTTTCATTTAAGGCCGTGTTTATATAGCTCGCTATGCCATATAAAGTTAAAGTTACCATTAGCTGAACACTGACTGTCCGGCTTTCAATGACTGGCATACATAGCTCCTTGGCGAGCTGGCGAAGAAAACATTTGCGTCTAAGCTTACTATTTTTAGTATTTTCAAAGTATATGATATACGCTGACAATGCCATCAAATCAATCATATTAAAAAAGGGAGATAATGGCCAACGCTTAGTCTGTCTTTGGCAAGTATATTCTCTAAGTATTTGGTCCATAACATCCACTCCTCCTTTTATTTTATTGTAAAATTCAATGACTTTTTAATATATTAAATATATTAATATATTAAAGAACAAGATTTTATTAACAAAAAATTTTTTTCCTTAAAATTTATAACGAAAGATGCGAACAATTACTACTGGCCACACCTATAATTGGGTATACGTCCACGTAATAAAAGTTGGGTATAAGACCTAAGGTTAAACACTTCGGGCTCTTTGAAATCTAGTGTGAAATCAGAGCCATCTGGGTCAAGGACGGGGCACATAAAATCTGCCATGCGTTATACTTTCTCGTATTTAACTGAAATCAAAGTAACGACGAACGAGGTTGACACAATGAGACAATCAGGAAATTAAACACTTAAAATGCTTGTCTGCATTTTACTTTATTTAATTCATTTATTTTGTTCTCTTTTGTTTTATTTTTGCTGCAACTTAACACAAAAATGTTATCAAAACAAAGAAAAAATTTTTATAGATATCAACTTTCGTATTTTGCGTTGACAGAGACGTACTGATTGTGACAACGTTCATAGGAAAACCTGTATTTCAACTTACTTGTCAGTTTAAAAAGACGACGTATAACATATGACGGATTTTATGTGCCCCAGCCTTCAGAATTAGATTCCTCTGATTCTGTCACTATGACGTTTTCTAGTGCTTTTGGGGCGGTAGGTATCGATATATCCTGTCCATGAGGAACGGGTCCAATAACAGAGTCAAAATTAGGATACATAATTTGTTTCTTATTTTCTAGGCTCTCGCTGTACCATAGAAAAACCAAGGTTTAAACATTTCTTCCTATCTTTTTGCCAGTTTCTTAACGCTTCAACGCAAACGGAGTAAACAGTATGAGGAGCCCAGGACTTGTCTTGGTGGCCAATTATTACACCAAAATAAGTTTGGTATACATTTTTCACAAAAGAAGTTGTAGTTTGCTTCTGCTTTACTACGAAATATTCGGATTGTTCAAACAATGTCTTCTCTCCATATTTATACTTTTAGAACACAAAAAATACGCATCAACGAAGACAACAAACCGGCATGGACACAGTAGCACGACGAATAACACAAGGGAACAACACTTTTGTTGTATGAAAAATGATAACTAATACTTCGTCGGGGTGCTACTATCAGATCTGAAGTCAGATTGTTTGTATTAGATTTAGTTTTTGAGATATAATATGACATTTCCCAAAAATTATACACAAGAGGTACCCAACTTTGGGGGCTTACGCACAAACCCCCTTTACTCTGGTTGGCCGACCGTTCCCAGCTCCACTCAGAAACACCTCTTCTTTGCCTCTGTGAAATTTCATTAATATATCTTCACTGGTGCATGAGATATCGAATTATGTCTAAAATAAATCGTTTTTAAACCATTGTGCATCAGTTCAATATGCTTTGCAAAGTTTTCATCCCTTTTTGTTTTCTAGAAAATTTTGTGCAGTTCAAACGCATTCATTTCAGGCATTGTCGATATCAGTTATGTAACTATTAAAGTTGTCTTCCTTTTTCAACCTTCTTATTACTGGACCATCAATAATTCCGGCTTTAGGTTTCTCTGTGCTCAAATTATAAAACTTTTTAGAGATGTAATTAAAACAATCACCATCCTTGTTTAGAGCTGTGACAAATTGCTCCATTAGCCCTGGTTTGATGTGTAAAGGAACCATATTATGCGATCCCTTGGTGCAGGGTTTCGTTTATCACCGGAAGTTTAAATGTGAGTAGTATAACGATATGATATGTCTAACAGCTGTATTTCAAAAACTAAAGCAGCTAAAGAAAAAAAGAAGGCAGATTTGGAATCAGCGCCCTGAAAATAACAGGCATAAAAGGCCATGCAACAAAACAAAAGATTAGTTGTGTTTTCTTGTGTAATACAATGTTGTATTGACGCTTTTGCGCCAACTCTGTTGCTTTGCTGAGAAATCGAATATTAACCAAATCATATTTAATTTCATAAAAATCATGCTTAACATGGAACAAGCATATTCATGTCGTAGGTTGGTATATTAATTAAATAACGTTTTTAAGATATAGAGCGCATTAAAAAAATTTATCTTATGGAGAAAAAATATGACGTTTTTTGGAATTAGGGTCCCAAACATACATATACAAATTAGCAAAAAGCCTTCAAATAAAAAAATCACTAGACTGTGTAAAAAATTTTTTTTGGAAAATTTTTGGGTAAAAATTTGATTTATCTCTCAAATTGTCTCTTTTGATACCAATAAGGCTACCAGGCTTATTCTGGTATAGGCGAGATAATATTCTTAATCCAGCTCTTACAGAAAACTGCCACGTTTAGCATGGTATACTGTAAAACTCATTACCTCTAGCTTAGTTTACCAGCTGCTCCGTTACTAAATTTAGTCGCCGTCTCTCAAACAAAATGAAAAGTATGTATTGCCATAATGTCAAGCATTCCTATACTAGCTGTCATGTTTTACAACTGTTAAGTGAAGATATTGCTTTCTGGTTCCTTTTCATTGACTATAATTCGGTTTATAGGCTCTACAAGTGGCTTGATAATGAACATTGAAAACCATCGCCAACCTTACTAAACAAAAGCCAGTGCCGAGGGTATGACAACGACATTTTAATCTCTCTTTTGCTAACGCAGACACTACAGTGCTGAGCAGTTTGTGGACGCATCAGTATAGACACAGGGGTATTAGAGATGTCAGATCTAACTGCATCTCTCGTAGAATGGCCTTCGAATACAGGTTCATAGTTAAACCCGTAGTACAAGTTGTGCAAACCTCTTGAAACTAGCCAGCATTTATTGTGTAATTTCCTGATAAATCATTCTTCGAGCAGTACGAATCTTATAGTGAGTTGTTTTCTAATTTTTTTAGTTTCATTTACATTTAAAAAAAGTTTATTTCCAAAGTAATGCGGCACAGTGGTTTAAAAGATTCTTGGTAATAAAACGGTAAACTACTAAACATATCTTGATAAAATTTTACAGAGGCAAATCAGAGTATTTTTGAGTGATACTGCAAATGGTACACTAGAAGGCGGTCAAAACTTTTGATTGGATTGGTCCATAACTTTTGATTGGATTGGAATGCAAAGCAATGTTGCAAAGCTATGCAGCAAATAATTGTTTTTGTAAAATTTTTTACAATTCATTATTCATTAATTTGTGCAGAAAATATCAGACCTTGGGTCAGAAAAATTGTTCTGGTGTCCACCTTCACAACCCGGTACACACATAATAGGGTATTGGAGTGGGGGGATTTTCGGACTACAAACCGGTAAAAGATTTTTTTGACCTGATTTCACCTTAAGGATTTATGCTCTATTAAGTCGGAGATTTTAAAGCAATATGGACCTTTTTTTTAAGTTTAAAAATTTCAGAAAGATACCTAGACTTAATTTTTCGCAACATAATAGCTTATAAGTTATTTAATTATACAAAATTTATTTTGTAACAAAATCTTTTCAAATAAAAATACTATAGGCATTTAAAAAGCCTTTAAAATAATTAGCAAAATACAAAGAAAGTCCATTTGGCACACCCTGTTCGCTGTGATAATGTTGAAATAGACCAGTATTATTTGCGCACTCGAGAAACTCTGGTATTTACTCTTAAATAAAAAATATAGCTTTGAAATCGGTAACCGAAAAAATTGATATTTGGCCGCATTCTCAAAATATGTGCCACAGAGAGGTGTAAGCCATGATCGTAAAATACATAAGGTTTCACATAATCGTGGCCAAAATAATTTCTACAATTTCTACAAAATAAAAACTACAATGTTTTTAAGAAGGGTGGATTATATACCCACCTCCAACGTCCAGTGAACACGCAAATTAAAAAAAAATATTTCTGTAATATTCTTGGATATTCCAAGTGCAAGACAGTGCAACACGGTATTATGTTTATAATTTTGATGGCCCTGTACTGGAGAGTGCGATTTGCAAGTCCAGGGCCATCAACATTATAAACATAATACGAATATTTTTTTTTTTATTTTTTGTAATAGATAGCATAGTATTGTAGTGCCATCCCTGCTGAGACTACTAATCCCTACAACACTGAATCATTATTACTAAATATCCATGCTAGTACTCTTTGTTACAACCCTAACTCTAAATGTCGACCCATATCACCTAAGAACTAAGATTAATAAAATCAGTAATAGTATAACAATGAAACCTGCAACATGCCTTTTCACTTACGGGAGAAGGCTTTATAGTATCTCAATGTTGAAGTAAAGAAAAAACAAATGATATTAAAAATTTTCGGGAAATTTTTCACTTTTGCGGCTACCTAAGCGCTACCTAAATGATGTTAAGAATCATTCCTAGGAAGTTCATATGCTCTAGAAAGTTGTTTATTGAAATCTTAGGTTCATTTTTGTAGTTGATTATTTCCTTGAATTTTGAACGGTTTGCTACCTATGGACCTGAACAGGGGGAAAAAGGTAAAAAAATTTAATTTTTTAAAGTTTTTTGCGATTTTGACCTTGAAGATGAAGTTTTTTTTATTTTATATGTTAACAATTTTTGTTCTTTATGACAAGAGCTACAACTTTGTCCCAGAGAGTATATCAAAATTTCAAACGGTTTGCAAAATATGAGCTTGAGGAAATGTCATTTTTTTGTAAAAATGACATCGAGGCCCCACATCTTTGAGGGCCCATAAAAAAAACCTGGAGGACTTTAGGCAAAACTGGGAGACAGGGGTCTTTTTTTTTGTGCTTTATGAGGTAGTGGTGTCCGTATATGGTTATTTTGCCATGACTTAAAAAATTACACAGTGTGATATTTACTTGGTATTGAAATGTACAAAGACAGCCAGTAAATTAATTTATGACCTATTGATTTACCATTACCGTTGCAACGACCAAAAAATTAATCTTAAGTTGTGGAGTCTGGTTTTAAGAGAAAAAAATAAGGCTTCTTGGAATGACCAGCTCAATTACCTGACTTAAACCACTTGGAAAATTTGTGGACAGTAAAAAACCAGACAGTTTGCTCAAAAAAACATCCTCGCAAACCGAAAGAATGGAATAATATATCACCACAGCAATATCTGATAAAATCCAATAATAAAAATGTTACTACTAAATTTGTTCTTAATTATTAGTTTTTTTAAATATCTGAAAATATATGAAAATATAGCGATCTAGAGGCGAAATAAATGCTAAATAATAAATAGAAACCATATATAATTTACAAATAAAAATAGATTGATTTACATTACGCAAAATATCGTTGCGTTTCAATATTAAGCTTTCTTTTCAAGATTTTGTACTGTTCTTAGTTGAAGAGAATTCCAATTAGTATTTAGCATAGTGGAAGATCTTAACCCTCAAACTGGTCTCTCTATGGGTCAATTTGACCCTTTTTTTCGAGAAAATCAAAAAATATCCTTTAAAAAAGAACATTTAAGGATTAAAATATTCAACGAAAATGTTTACCGGAAAATTTCAGTGGGGTTCACCAAAGACACCATTGTTGTAAATAAAGCTTTTTACGATTAATTGGTCGATAGTGGCCGTCCATAAAAAAACATCGTCAGATGGTAAAATTAGCCAAAACTAACCCACGAAAGAATTAGATTGTAAAACATATTTATGGCGGTGCCTGACAATACCAACGCTTCATTCTAAAAAGCAAACTAATAAATATCAATTTCAGAGCAGACTTGCAGAGCCACCCTCATAACCCTCATAAGAAAAGAAAATACCACATCCTGTGTAACATTATCAACATGTGTACAACAAGATTTTTCAACATGGAATCTAAGGTTTTTAAATGCGTAAAAAATTAAGTTAAGCCAAAAATTTTAAAGGCACAGGTCATTCCATATCTCCTAATCATATTAAATAATTTTTTAAATTTCTTTTATATAAAATTTTTAATTTTTTTAATTAGTACCAATTATTTATCTAATCATATCATGTACCCAATCACCCTCATGAAAAGCTTTATAAAAAATAAAAATTGTGTAATAAAACATCGAATTACAAATCATTATTACACACAAAAACTTTAATAGATAAAATTAAGAAAGAAGAAGAAAAATCATCTTAAAATTATTTTATAGATAAAGCTTGTCCACACCCACCCTTAGAATTCAAAGATAATTTAAAAATTGTTAACCCAACCCTTAACATACCTTTTACTGAATTTTACCGGCAAATGGAAACTATAAATTCTGTTAAAACTCTACTGTTGAATTCAGGGCGGTGGTTGAGTTTGATATGTTATCTAGTTATGTACTCTTATCTGCTATAAAATTATTACCCGAAATCTATAGATAATATATTATAAATTATTGGATTCCAATGACATAGTGCTATAAAGTTAACCATAATTTTAAAATAGGCTTTGCTATAAATTTAAATTTAGTTTTGTCACAAATTGTGTTTTAAGAAATTATTTCAACTGGTTATCTTATTTCGTTCAATGGGAAGTTAACAGTTATGTGGGAATTAGTATTATGGCTTTAAATACATACATATGTACAAACATTAGCAAACACTATTTCCCATAAGACATTCTTGTTGCAATTCTCTTTGGTTTTGTTGAAGATAAACTCTTTTTAAATTAAAAATGCTTAAAATAAGTTTTTGTTTTATTTCATCATTATTACATATTATAGTAAAATACAATGCAGTTTAATAATTATGTGAAAAACTTTTTATTTCTCATCCAAGTCTCTTCTAAGCTCAATACATTTTGTAAAGCATCTTTCTAGTTTTTCTGTTTCCTTAAAAAAAAAAAAGATTTCTGAAGGACGTCAAAATAGGCGTTTGTTTTAGTAATGACCCAAATATCTTACCTCCAAGCCATTTCTTAAAATTCAGCAACAGGAAATAGTGCCCAAGATATATACATGGCGACTATGCTAAAAGGAAGCAGTTTGAAGCCCAAACCATTCAATGGAATAGCATTTACTTTGCAAGATAACTTTTTTACTTCAAACTTACGAACAGATATTTGTTCGAAAATAATGCTTTATCTGTTATTATGTATGAAATAGGTATTAGGGTATCGGAAGGTCTTAATATTCTTGGCATGATAATTCATGAAAACTATGCACGAAACCTATTTTTCAAGTCTCGAAAAAACCGGGCGCCTCGGTTTTTTGAAACGGGTTAAAAGATATTTTCCATCCGATCTTCTTACTATTTGCAGCAACTATATCCGTTTAAATATGGAATACAGCTCCTATGTATGAGCCGGAGCCCTCGAATGCGTACAGAAAAGGGTGAATGAGTTCATTCGTAATAGTAGGGTATCCAAATCTCTTGATTCACTAAAGCATCGACGCAATAAGGGTTGCCTTGCGCTGTTTTATCGTTACTACAAGGGTTTGCGCCCTACTTCCCGATACCCGCACATTTTTGTGCTAGAACACTTTTCGTTCAGAGTACATCCATTTTTCGTCGAATGGCCAATGAATCGAACTACGTTTCAGAGAGAGAATTCGTCCTTTCTGTTACTTTCAATGTAGACAAGTGCTGTTGGCCGTCTGACCAACCTTAGTCAGTCATCTTTGGTATACGTATATCTGAAGAAACCCAATGTTTAAATTGTTTTTCGTCCACACTTGCAAACCAGCGTTCCCACTTGTAAGGTTAAGGTGGTTGGTAGCTGTGCCAAGAACCTAAATGGCTAGTTAATGGTTAAAGAGGAGTAGTCGTTAACAGCTCCCCTAATGCACGAAGGAACAGCATGCGCCAGGGATGCATGGTCAAGAGGGTGCTTGGCCTTAGTATGCGAACTCTGGATAGCGGTCGACCTCTAGTTTCAATGTATACTTAGTTACGCATAAGGACCTCTGTGTGGGTAGACATTTTTTCTCTCCAATAATAGCCTAGGGAAGAATTTAGAAGGGATGGACAGGAACGCCTTACAAGGCGTAAACAGGTTAATCTCTAAAGGTTCTCCTATGGCGTTGAACTGGGATATTTCGATAGGGATGTACAAGAAAGCTTGGTTAGAGGTAGAGAGGTTAATTCCTTTAGCAACTCCGGTTGCCACTGGCCAAGGGAGGATATTAAAAGTGTATGACAAAGAAACCTCGCAAGCGGTTGACGGGTCAGACTATGAAGATACTCCTGCAGGTACCTCATAACGTTCCTTCAACGTCGAGTCGGAGTCTCTACAGCTCATGCCTAAATGTGAGAGGCTGTGTCAGAAGAGAACACGGGGAAAGAAAAGAAGCTGAGACGGCAGCGAAAATTGTGTATAAATGTCCATCTCTGGCTACCATAAGTCTAATAATTTTTGCTCCAACCAAATGTTTTAATTAGTTTCAGATATACATTTAATTACATTTTTAATTGATTAAATTATTTACTTAATTTGAAGATTATTTTGTTCTTTTTCAATTAAGAATATATTTGAAGAAATTAAAAATTTAATTACATTTGTATTTGAAACTAATTAAAACCATAAATTGGTGCAAATATTTTTTCTGCTAAATGTGGATGCCATGGGGGACTGCGTTATGAGAAAGAAGGCCGACAGATATCAGTCGAGAGCCTGAAATCACTAAAGTCAAGATTAAAGGCTGGTTGTAGCACATGATTCAATGTTAGTAGGTTGTCGTAAATTACATTTCGGTTGCCTGTAAACATAGTGGACGGAAGGGGGTCGAAAAGGGACTTATTATTAAAAACTCGTTTGGAATTTGCCCGCCTGAACATCCCCCAACACTCCTAGAAATGTTTACACCGTTGCACTTATTGTCGATTTAAAATAATTTTCTTATTCGGCATACGGTTAAGATGACTACAGCTTTAGGCAACTCAATCACTTTAATTCTTCATTCCTAGAATATCATTTTAAGGAATTTGTCCGCATAACGGCCTCTTTGGGGCATCCATTTAGCATAATTCGTGCTGGTACGAACTCAACAAAACACAGACTTTTCAACCGTAAAATTGACTTTCGTTTAGTTTTGGTCTTTTTAGGTCAAAAATTAAAAACATATAAGAGGAAAGCTTTAGCTAGTGACTGATGATAAATGAATGAAATCATGTACTCCTTTATCTTAATTTGTTTACCTAAACTTAAAGTAGATAGATTCGAAGAATGCAGGAGTAGGATGTAGTGATCCATAAAATACATTCTGCTAGTATTTAAGTTAGAAACTCTTTTCCGTTTTTTTTTTTCTTAAAAATAAATCGTCAACTTAATAAATTAAAAAAAAAATAACAGTGTAAAAATAATATCTAATAACATTACAATATTAATTTTTTTGTCATTTTTGTCTAGCACTGGCTGGACTTTTTCTTATTTTTATTTTAGATTTACAGTGCCATTCTAAAAAGCATAACTACTATTATTGTGATTGCTGTTATATTTTATTTTGTATATGACAACTATTATTGAATATTAGAACAAAAATTTTTTTTTTATGAAACCTGGAATATCAAATTTTTTTTCTTGTCACAAATGTTTTTATTATCATAAAATTTTTTTAGTCGAGAATAGCACTATGAGTAATTATTGCTAGTTCAAAAATAATTAAGATACAATAAAAAAATAATTTGGCAGCTCTAGATATGTACAGGGGTGCTGATGAGTACAAGATGTTGGTCCAAACAGTTCGTTAAAATCTGAATATTATTAGACACATAACACTGCAATTTTAGAGCACCCTAAAACAATTTATGATGTTCCATAGCATGGTATGGCGCCACACACCTTCTCGGCAATTATGTTTCTTAAGTCATGGAAATAATAATTATAGCCATGGGTAACAACATTTTTTATCGAAAGTTAATCATTCGCCACCGCATATCACTTTAGATCGTTTAAATTCTTTTGCATTTGTTGCTTTTTTGATTTTCTATCTCTGTAGCTTGGGATATAATAACACGTCTTACTCTCACGATGTGCTTGGACTAACGCCAGTTTTATGTCGAATCTTGCTCACTGAAGAAACTGAACTAGATGGAGTTTTTAATATTAGTAGTTGTTCCTTCAGAAAAATTATTAACTGTAGTTATACTTTAGCTAATTTATATGGCTATAGCGCATTTACTTTGCCATACGTATATATGTAAGGCCTTTATGTGGAGTCATACCGTTTGCATGTCAGAATGAAATTGATATGCATATGGAGATAAAGAGCTGTATTGCTTTTGGACATAATCGGGAAGGGGCAAGTGGTTGTATAAATTATATAAATTATTTTTTCAATTTGAATATACTTTGAACTTTTATTCTTTATATAAAGTTGAGTAGGTTTTCTAACCATTTTTTTTAATTAAAAACAATTTATTTCATACAATGAAATTTATAATAAAGCTTAAGTTATAAAACAGTTCGACTAATAATAATTAAAAAAAAAATTAAAAAATTAAAAACAATTTAGTTAGAAAAAACATGAAATTTTAAGTAGAATTCTATGTAAAAACTTGAAAACTTGAAAATGAATAAAATTTGAAAGTTTATTATACGAAAATTATTTGGACGTATTATACCGAAAGGGTTAAGTCATGGAAATAATAATTGTAGCCATCAGTAACATCATTTAGTTAATACAAAGTTAATGCAAGACATGCCACCGCATGTCATTTTAAAACGTTTGAATACTAGTCTTTTTGCCCTTTTTGCTTTTTTAAGTTTTTATCTTTGTAGCTGGGGTCAGTTTTATATCGAATATTGCTCACTGAAGAAACTGAACTAGATGAAATTATTATTGATCGTTATTTACAATAGTTATGATTTAGCAAATTTGTATGGCTATAGCGCAAATGAAATTACAATAGTCTTAGATTGGAGTCATATCTACATATACCTTTCTCTTGGAAATTTTTTTTTACAATATAGAAGACACATACACTGTGCTTGACAAATGCTGTCCTTTTATAATGAAAGAGGAGTACAAAGAAATATTCTCGTGAGATTTATTAGGAGGCTTAGAGAGGGCTACTGCTATACCCATAAAAAATGTTCTGGTTTATACAAAATTTGCAAAAATTATTTCCGCAAATCAATTCAGTTTTTGTAATATATATAAATAACGTCGGGCTTATTCATACTTAAAGGTGGTTTATAGGCTTTGATATGGACAAATTTTATTTTATTTTAAAACAAGAGTATACGAATATGTAAGTTTTTTTTCGGTAAAGAACTATCGCAAAGAAGAACTCATCCAAAAACATTGGACACGCTTCCAAAATATTGAAACCCTAGGAATTGCAAACGATAGTATTCCAGAGCAAGACAGAGGTTTAGGAAACATTCGATTGCTTCTTCCTTATTTTTATCATGAAAGCTTCGAACTTAGCCACCATGTAGCGTATTTGCATTTTCGACATCCTTAGTAGTTCCGCCATTTTCATCTAAATCATTCCCCCCAAGGGGTACATGTAGTTCTTGTCTCCACTTTGCCGCAGTGCTTTCAGGTAGGATCTAAGAATAAATCTGTTCAAATATGGATCTTTTCGAGGCCCGACCAGTGTCCAAACGACTGGTACCACCGGGACCGGTAGCCCCGGTTTGGTAAGGTCACCAAACCCTTAATAAGAGGTTAGAGCATATAAATAGCTACTCACTGTGATTGTGCGGTATATGCAATTGCAATATTAGGTGCTATTACGCACGGCACCTGTATTATATAGTGTGCTGTCTACACTTGAATTTTACCCAATGGTAAGACCACCGTCAGGTCATCATGGCAGGCACTGACTTTCATTAATCCCATATCATTTTCTCTTGTTGGCTTTAAATGGCTTGACACTAATACTTCGAGGTTATATAGGGCACTAGGCCCCAAGGCTTATGTGAGGCCTGAAACAAGAAGATAAAAACCTTCTAGGTCCTACCAAGAACAGCTTTTTAATCCGATGTGCTCAATAGAGTTAAAAGAAAGGCAAACAAACAACAGCATAAAAACAAGTTGCCTTTACTGCTAAAAAAAAGGTTGTCTGAAGCAATAACAAAATAAGGTGAACATTTTAAAGTAAAAAACACATAAACAAATGGGAAGCTTTAGCCTTAGCGAAGTATATCACCACTGCGTTGTAACCCCTTGACAACATATGTATATTAAAAATTTTGTAAAAAAATAGTCCTTCAAGTATTTATTGCATGAACCTATTCCTACTGTTTTTATCCACTCATAACTTTCCTTTGCAATTAAATTAACATATGGGTGAAGTTCAAAAGTTTTCTAGAGAATTATGGTTCTAGAGATATGATGAAGTAAAAATTGCATATTGTTATATAATCTCACTGGCTAACTCATTCATCCATATCATAGTGCAGGTAGGTCTCCAGAAAAATCTCAAAATGAGGACATGTAAAATTCAAAAATAAAAAAAACTGTTCAATTTTAAAATTAATTTCTTACAGGTGGCTTTTTAGACATTTTAGAAAACAATTTTTGATTTGTAATATTTATATTTCATTTTGCACGACTAATTTTTATATTTTACTTTAAATTTATTATTTAAAGTTTATTTAAGTACTGCTCATGTGGATAATTTGTCTATATATTTTCGATTTATATGCTGTCGAATTTTATAAACGTATTTTTTCTACATATTTTTATAATTTATTTGTTCTGTG
Organism: Phasia obesa; assembly: GCA_949628195.1. Lineage (NCBI taxonomy): Eukaryota > Metazoa > Arthropoda > Insecta > Diptera > Tachinidae > Phasia > Phasia obesa. The sequence continues at coordinate 81,198,053 of OX451218.1, forward strand.
TAGTGACATTTAGTTTAACGAAATGGTTGAGTGGACTTTAATATGTTGTGACATTCAATTTATACAAATATAATAACAGGTGAGAGGGCGGAGAAAAACCCACAACTAAATAGCAACAATAGCAACTGTGGTTACAACCCACTTACTGTATTACACGGTTTTTGATAATATGTTTCTCCTATAGTAATCGTGAGCATTAGAGCATACAAATTTTAATTTATTTTAAATTTTACTTAAATACACATTACGCATTATCTATAATATAATAAAACTATAACATGACCATTTCTGTACATGAAATATTTTTTGAAAATTTTGTTGCTGCTGCAGTAATTTGTAGTAATCGAACTGGAACACAACAGCAATTTTAGGAATTTTTTGTCCCTCTGCCTGTGTTCGCATCACGTAAAAAGTACTGAATGAATTTTAATAAAATTATGTGAGAAGGTACCTCATTATCTCGGTTCAAATATAGGATACTTTGCTTCCGTAAAAATATCTCATTTCGAAGAGGTAATAGAAAAAAAGTAGTAAAAGTACGCAATTTTCCGATTTAACTGGAAACTTGATAGCAATTTTTTTTTGGTCCGAGAGATATTTTATATCAAATTTAAAGAACACTACAATAGTTTTAGAATTTTATATAAATTTTGTAGTTTTTTACAGGAATTGGTACCTTTGTATAAAGAAATTACACAAACCATAACTGAAGCAATTTAAAAGTAAGAATCTTAAAATTTGGTGTGGATTACTTTCAAAATATTGTCAGGACGCCTACGACGTGCCGGGCACAGCTCGTAATATTTATAATTGTTGACAAACATGAAATAAATTCATATTGATCAAATTAAATTGAAATACTTGTCAACAATAAAGATGAAATATGAAAAGAATTGTGTGATAAGAAACCAAAGGAAAAAGAAACTCAAACTTTAAAAGGTTACAATAATGTGTTTTGATATAAATTTCACTCTTTTCTAGAACATTTATGTAAAGAAAGTGTTTTTGTAAGAGTGATAAATAAAAACATATTTTTTATATTAAACACTATCGCAAAAAATAATAAACATCGAAAACGGAATATGCTCTGCCTTTATAATTATGTATGTTTTTCTTTGTCAACTTAAACATCATAAACCGACAGAAAAAGGATAAAGATCTAAACATTTGTAAGTGTAAGTCAATATAGTTTTCATAATTTTACATCACTACAATATATTGATCGATAGGTTTGTGAAGATAAACCGGCAAAGTGGAACTAGACAGTATAGTATACAATTTTATATCACCATTTTTATTTAAAGTTTCCTATTGATTTTAGGTAGTTAACAACACTTATTTTCGTAGTCATATAATGTTTAAAAACAAAAAATCAAAATAGAACATATATATGCAAAATAAAAGATAAAATATTCAATTGGTAAAAAAGGGTATGAAAAGGTATGAAGCCTCTTAAGTTGTTGTTTTGAAGGCACAAGGCCTTCTATTCGCATTATATTTCCACATATTTTTTACACAGTTTCTCATCGCGAAGCATCTTCCGAAAAATTTCCGCTAAAATAGCTTTCAATTGAATGCCTTTTAAAAGGCTTTTTATTCATAGAAAAATATTTTCATCAATTGTAGGTTTTAAGTGGTTTCAGATTAAAATTTAATTAAATAATTAATTTATAATGGGTGATTTTTTTGAGGTTAGGATTTTCATGCATTAGTATTTGACAGATCACGTGAGATTTCAGACATGGTGCCAAAGAGAAAGATGCTCAGTATGCTTTGACATTTCATCATGAATAGACTTACTAACGAGCAACGCTTGCAAATCATTGAATTTTATTACCAAAATCAGTGTTCGGTTCGAAATGTTCAAATGTGACAAATTTTGTTCAGCGATGAGGCTCATTTCTGGTTGAATGGCTACGTAAATAAGCAAAATTGCCGCATTTGGAGTGAAGAGCAACCAGAAGCCGTTCAAGAACTGCCCATGCATCCCGAAAAATGCACTGTTTGGTGTGGTTTGTACGCTGGTGGAATCATTGGACCGTATTTTTTCAAAGATGCTGTTGGACGCAACGTTACGGTGAATGGCGATCGCTATCGTTCGATGCTAACAAACTTTTTGTTGCCAAAAATGGAACAACTGAACTTGGTTGACATGTGATTTCAACAAGATGGCGCTACATGCCACACAGCTCGCGATTTTATGGCCATTTTGAGGGAAAACTTCGGAGAACAATTCATCTCAAGAAATGGACCGGTAAGTTGGCCACCAAGATCATGCGATTTGACGCCTTTAGACTATTTTTTGTGGGGCTACGTCAAGTCTAAAGTCTACAGAAATAAGTCAGCAACTATTCCAGCTTTGGAAGACAACATTTCCGAAGAAATTCGGGCTATTCCGGCCGAAATGCTCGAAAAAGTTGCCCAAAATTGGACTTTCCGAATGGACCACCTAAGACGCAGCCGCGGTCAACATTTAAATGAAATTATCTTCAAAAAGTAAATGTCATGGACCAATCTAACGTTTCAAATAAAGAACCGATGAGATTTTGCAAATTTTATGAGTTTTTTTTAAAAAAAAAGTTCTCAAGCTCTTAAAAAATCACCCGTTACAATTATTTTATTTGTTTAAATAGAAAACTTTTTTGTTCTGTTTTGAACAAATATATATTTGAATCGAGTAAAAAATAAATTGAACTTTAATTTAAAACTAATTAAAATCTTTAATTGGTGCAACAAAATTATCCAGTGTAGCTAAAACTAAGAAAAAATGTTTTGGACAAGATTATTTTTTATTTTCGTTCTAATTTAATTAAGTATTTTAAATTTATTTTTAATTAAAATAATTATATGAATTTTATTTGAACTATTTTTGAATTAATAAATTAATTATTTAGGCTTAAGTTCTTAATTATAAAGAGATAAAGAAAAATTAGATACCAGCAAAGCAGAATGCATTCATCTGTACTCTTTGTATTAATCTACCCGGTAGTTTCAATTGTTATTAATTTTCTATTTAAACAAACTTATCAAAGAAATAGAATCTGAGAAATTTAAATTTTACATTATATTTCTATGAAATATTTCTATGAAATATTTCTATGAAATATTTCTATGAAATATTTCTATGAAATATTTCTATAATTAAGAACTTAAGCCTAAATAGTTAATTTTTTAATTAAAATATTTAAAATTTTCTTAACTTTTTTGGAAATCAAACTCTCAACCTCCAGGCTGATAAAATAGCGCAGTACCAGTCAGTCTATCGAAGCATCTCAATGGCAAGGAACACTGAATTAGAGAAAGGGCAATTAAATAAACTTTTGATCTTTTATAAATGAGAAATCTACAAATAGAAAATTATGTGTTTGCCATACAAAATGAGAGATATAAAAATAGGACATCAAGCATGTGTACTAAATGTCTTAGAACGGGGAGCTAAGGTTTCCTAAAAGGACTTCTTTTGCAAGGCAGATACAAATTAGGTTCGTGGGGATAGAAGGTATACCTTCTAGAAGGCCTGATCCCTTTTTTGTTTTACTACTAGAATACTATTCGCATACTCCACCGATTTATTCTCTTGTTGATAGTTCACCCAACACATTTGCCTGGAAGAAAATTGTATGCAATAAGTTTTAACTTTTGTTTAAATTTCTTTAATATTACTTTATTATTATTATTAAAGGCCTTAATTTTGCACCTTCTGTGAAAATCTTAACTTTTACGGGTTAAGACAGTCGGATCTGCAACAGACGGAGAGATATCGAAGCGAAATATATATAGGGTAGGTCCTTACTCTTTAAGTACGAAATCAGTTATTTTATTAACTGGACAACTGTCACTATTTCCATAAAACGAATCGTGTAAGATTGTTTTTAGAGGAGAAAGTCTAAAAGCTAAAAACGCTCTTCGTTCATAAAACGTCTTACTATGAATAGTTTAAGTTGAGCTTCCACATTAAACTAAATAGTGCATCAACAACAAAACTTAACTTATATTCTGGGTAACTTTACAAAATTTATGATGGAGTAGTATACATACCTAAAAATTATAACAATTCGTGCTCGAAAAAAACCGCATATCATGCATTATTTGGTTGTTTTGGAGTACTTCATCAAACTTTTGAGAATTTGGCCCGGAACGTGAAACAAACTTGGTAAGTGAGTAACATGATAACACTTTAATGTTCCGTTTGTTTGCACGGTAAAATTTAAACAATTTCTGAAACTTTGACCGACGAACCAGGCACATCAGTTCTTCATCGTTCGCTAGTATTTTATTACGCAGTGAATTTTGGCAAAGGACCTGCATTTGCAGGCATACAACATTTAAATTACTCAACAGTTTTGTAAAATAATTTTTTATAAATGATTACATTAGGGTAAGGGATCTTAAATTAGTAAAATTTCACATCGAAAATTCAAAATTCATATTTTGGTATGAAGGCTTAACTGTTAAACAAATTAATTGAACTAAACTATTCTGTTTGAATTTGCCTAGGGAAACATTTGGTGAACGAATAATTACAAGAAAGGAACCTGTTAACTGGCCATTTAGTTCATAAAGATTTGGCGTCACATTATGTTTTCTAGGTATATAATGTATATCTTCAAGTCTGCAGATAAAACAGAAACGATCAAACATATGGAAGTGAATAATCGGTGAGTTATTGTTAAAATACGGTTTTTACTCAGACGGGTAGTGAAAATGAGATTTCCAGGATAAGCCATTTGTGCGTTCGCCGCGTCCGCCCGAAAACATATTTAAACATTACTATTAATTACTTAAAAATTAATAATTTTTGTACAAGCTCATAGAATTAGCTTTCTTAAAAGCAGAAAAGAAAGGTCAGTAATATTTTCTTGCAAACATTGAGGAGCATCTACTTCATGTTTGGTATAAACGTATGACTTCACGACTTTAAATCGAACGATTTTTATGTACAATTAACTGAACCATATTCAGAAATAATCCACTAATCAATTCTTTTAGGTGCCCCACTGGAATGTGCTAATCTATCAGTTGTAAAAGGTGGTTAAATTTAAAGCCGTCGATGTTGCCTTTGAATAAAACAAAAATTATTTAGGAAATTTTTGTCATTTCTTTTTATATTAATAATGATGGTATGGTTTAATTATGTATGGTAAAAAATATCGGCCCAATGGCCGCCGCGACCTCGATGGAACACTTCCATTCGATGCTAAAAATTTCCGATGACGCTGAGGCATAATTGAAGTTCTATGCCGTTAACTTGGCGAATTAGCTCATCCTTTAGCTCTTGTATTATCTTATCCACGAACACCTTTTTTTTTCAAATAATCCCAAAGAAAGACGACCAACGGTGTCAAATCATACGATCTTGGCGGCCAATTGACATCGCCACTACGTGAGATTACATGGCCATTGAATTTTTAGCGCAAAAGAGTCATTGTTTCGTTAGCTAGGTGGCAAGTGGCACCGTCCTGTTGAAACCACATATCGTCCACATCCATATCTTTCAATTTGGGCCATAAAAAGTTCGTGTTCATCTCTCGATAGCGAACACCATTCACAGTAAGTGCCTGAGTGGCCTCATTTTGGAATAAATACGGCCCGATAATGCCGTCAGCCCAAAAACCGCACCGCAGTCACTCTTTGTGGATGCATTGGTTTTTCAACAATCACTCTTGGATTATTATTCGCCCAGATAAGGCAATTCTGCTTATCGACGAATCCACTGAGGTGAAAATGTGCCTAATCACAGAATATGATTTTCTTCGAAAATTGATCATCCACAGTTGCCATTTTTTACCACCATTCTGACCATTGCTCGTTCCATGGTTCAAATTGAGTAAGTCTGAAATTGAGAAATGACTAATTAAATGCAGAAAAAAACTTGACGTTTAGGTGTGGCCCTTAACATCGGCCCTTAAAATTTAATCAACCGATAGTTTCAATTCCCATCTAAGACTGTTTCACTTTAAGATTAGATGGAAGGCCAGAAATATGCTTGAATATAATTAGGTTTCGTTAAACTGATCCACTGCGTTAGTGACAAGGTCATGGAACCTTCAAATATCATCTGTTCAAGATGAAAATCAAAGAAGACGATATTAGCAGACTGGAAGAGACTGAGACGAGCTCTCATTGTGTGTAAATGTTCAGAAAATTGTAATGTCGAATATATTCGGCAAAAACGCCGAAAGGGATAAAATGATAAGAAAAATCGATTTCCTTCAAAATCTTCTTGTTGTACTCAGTTTTTGTATAGTTCTAAAAAAGGGCATATTACAGTCGTTCATGGCAAATTTTTCGTTAAAGTTTTTCTTTTTAACAGTTTCAATATCCTTTTATTTCTCACACATGCTCTTTCATACACAATGCAATAATATTCTCCTTTTTCTTGATAGGTTTCTTAGAGTATGTGATATTGTATTCATACATATTTATTTATGTATACTACATGTGTGTCATTCTTCATTCAGTAAGGATATGAGGTAGAAATTCTTTTGTATGCAACAATATCGAAAAACAAACTTTAATGAGAAGTAATAAGAAATGAGACAATGTATCATTTAAAATGTGAACAAATGTTCAGATATTTATCTATATCTGATGACAATTATTTTTATTTCATGTAACAATAGAAATTTCTGTTGATTTATTTAAATAATCAGTTGTAAAAAACAAACAAACGAATATTATGTCATAAATACATAAACATGATTCTTACACATGCATACATATTTCTTACTAAAAAAAGGGACTTTTAAATAAGAAAAATAACAAAAATAATAATAATAATAATAATAATAATAATAATAATAATAATAATAATAATGATAATGATAATAATAATAATAATCGAAAAGATTATATAGCCATGGACTTAAATCAAAAACGAGTATTATTTTATTTAACAAAAAACTAAGTAATTATTAATAAATATTAACGCAAACATTTCTAATTAAAAATTTCTACCCAGCATTGTTTTCAGACAGGACTGACTATTCATTCCCGTTCCGCAAAACGATTTGTTTTTAAAACTAAGAGATTTTCAAAAATAAGAAATTGACAAACTAATGTTCCATAAACTGCGTATTCACGAATAGCCAATATAAAAGCTGGTGTCAGGGTTCCCAGATATTTTTCGGGTTCCATCCCCAATTTTCATCCCAAAAATTCCCCAAAAAAATTTAAATTTTTAAATTAAATTTCCTAAATTTAAATTAACGCATAAATACATTAAGCTGTATATTTGTATTGTAATAAAATTATACAAGTTGATTGAGTTTTTACCTCACAATTTCTGAGGATGGATTAAAAGGGTTACAACAAATTTGGATAGACTGATTGGTAGAGTGCCTCATCTATCTACTTGGGGGTTGCGGGTTCGATTCCAACCAAAGACTCTGGGTGTTTCCTGCAGACAAGCGAAAAGCTTCGCAAGTTGTGTTGTCTTACAAAAAAAAAAATATGTTTAATATGTACGTATGTGTATTATTCAACAAAGATTCGAGGAACTAATTTTGCATTTTATTTATTATTTTATTAGTTTCTTTTCCGAAATAAGACTAGCTTTGTAGTTGATATGCAAATTGAGGTCTAAAAACAAGGCAAGTATTTGAATAAATGACAGTGGAGAATCTGCAGATTTCAGTTCTTTCATAAAATTGTAAGCATTTCATCCAGGGTAAATTCAATGAATTAACCTTTGTTGCTTAAATAATTTTCGTTACTACTTTTTCATCTTCATTTATAAGTCATACTTTAAATATTAAATAACGAACAATTAAAATTATAAAATTACATTACTCCAAAAAGTGTATGAAATAAAAATAAAATCCCCAAAATATTTTAAAAATATTGAAATTATCCTCAACGAATTCCCCAATCCCCAAACCAATGATTTGGGGATAAATCTGACAACACTGGCTGCTGTTTCATAAACTGCGCAATTCAGAACATTTAAAAACAAAATCTAATTAAACAGTAAAAAATATAAAAAACATAAAAATCTTATGTTTATAAAAGACTTAACTGGTACTTATCTAAACAATTGAAAATGAAACTCTATATACACTGAACCAAAAATTTAACTTAATATGTACTATAAAAATGGGTGTAGAATTGAAGAAAAGTAAGTTTTTTTCAGATGACAAAATTTTTAGTCAAATCTACAGACCATTTCCTAAAAATAAATTATAAAATTCCTTATATTGAAATTTCTTCAAAATGACTATTTCTTTTTGTTGTTTAAAAGGCTGTAAATGTGATAAAATTTTATTTAAATTTAATTGACTAAAATTTTTAGTTAATTTTTCATTAAATTTGTATACGATCTTAAGAAAACACAATTGCATATCAATTATTTAATATTATGCTAATTATCCATAACTTTTTATAATAAAAATGCAATTTATTTGTTGCGGGAAAAGAGCTAGTTCCTATAGGTATTTCACTGGTTGCTCAGGCCAAATCATTAGGAAATCTTTTTCCTAATTTTAGAGAAGCCAGAAATACTCTATAAGTAATAATATTCTACAAAACACAATGAGAATTATGAACGTTAATAGAATAATATTACAGAATATTAAATTAAAAAAATTAAATTTTAAAAAAATTTTCAAAAAATTTCCAAAAAAATTAAAAATAATTTTGAAAAAACATTTTACAAAAAAATTTTAAAGAAACATAAGAGGGTGTTCAAGTATATTTTAAACCGAAAAGGATAAGCACAATTAAATTCTCACAAGGTACGGTAGTATAGCTCCCAATAGCATTCATTATTTACATGTATTATAACATTTATTACTATACACGCTATACGACAATCATAAAAAATAATGTCATGAATTAAATAGCGTCCCTATAGGAGTTTTTATGTTTCAAATTTTGTATCTTGAATGAATTATATGCAACCAAATTATCTTTAAAAATAAGTATAGTCATCGATTTAATAACTTCATATTAAACTTGGTGGAAACTTGTAAAATTTTCAGATTGGTTTTTATTTTAAAACCAAGTTCTTACGAGTGTTAACAACATAAGTAGACCATTCTTCTTTATACATATTTTTCTAAAGGTTAATAAAATATGGCTGTACGATTGTTTAGTATACAAGATTACAAATGTTTGGATTTATTTCCGTTTTTTTTTTGAAGACATAAGAAAATACCTCAACATAAAAATAACTTATTTGTTGTGTTTTGCAGTTTCTAGTTTCTGTAACATGTTCTTTCTAGTTTTTCCTGTTTTGAATATTTAATTCAAATTAAAAGCTGTGCAATTTACATTTTTTTTAAGTCCTAGCGGCAGATTTTGAAACATCTTTGTTAAAATATGTTATTTTACAAATGTTACCTACTACATAAGGGATATAAAAGCTGTAGTTTTCATTGTAAACCATAAGCTTTATAACAGTTAGACAACGTAAAGGAACTTTTAAGACTATTCATAGGCAACAACCCTTAAAGTGGCGCTAATGCCACAGAATGTATGTTAAAATTTTATCGTAAATTTGTTAATGTAGTGGTGTTGCCAATTTGAAATTTTTTCATATTAAATAACAGTTTTGTTTCAATTCTTTTATATAAGCAAAATATAGACATTTGTCGTTTTTATCCTATACAACAGCACCTAACGGAACTATTTAGCTGAAATATTCTTATCAACAATCCTTAAGAAAGATAACCTAACTGATATCCATCCTTTCTAAAATTTAGTTTGGTTGCGTTTGAACTAAAAATAATGGCAAACACAACCAAACTAAATTTACCATATTAGCTGATAACATAAAACATTGGCCGTAAAACCAAAAAAATTATTAACATATCTTATCTATACATATAATATAATAGTAACTCATTTCCGTCTCCTTGACTGCTTTTCTTTCGCGTTCGCATCACGTAAAACCAAAATTTTATAATGAGGTACCTCTATGTATTCTGATCCCAATATAGGATACTTGTTTTCTGAAAAGATAGCTTATTTCTAAGAGTAAGTAGAGAAAAAACAGTGAAAGTACGCTTTCTAAAAAGTACTGCTTAATACTGCTAAAATGTCTGTTCGTCTCTCTGTCAGCGCCTTTTATCTCTGGAACCGTAATAGCTAGACTCTTGAAATTTTCACAGATGTATAACTGTAGCCGCTATAGCAACAAATAATAAAAAGTATAGGGTGTTGCGATAGAGACGTGTTATTCACGTCGTAATATATAGACCCTTGATTTATTCATATAAAGGGAATCACAATGGCCGCTATAACAAATAATAAAATTAAAGGGTGCTCCGACAGTGACATGGTTTGAACGTAAATGAACTGTAATAGGTAGACTCTTGAAATGATTGCAGTATATGTGTTACTTCGGCCGCTAGAATAATTTCAAAAATTAAAGGTGTTCCATTAGTGTCATGTCTTTCACGTATATTACCTTATTTTTTGAAGCGCTACTGAAGGCTACTGATATTTTTTTAAAAATTGTGTTACCATGCCAGGTATAACAACAATTAATAAAATTTAGAGGATAGTAATGCAATTTTCGTAAATATGACTTTAACTTTACAAATAGGGGGTGCCCTATAAGACATGAAAAAATTAACATCTTGAATTATTATAGTTGTACTGAAGATAGTACGGAACTCTACGTGTGTGACTGACATTTTATGGGTAGCATTTAATATTTGCGAATGGTTTGCAAAATTCCAAGTGCATAGTATTATATTGCGTTTTTGTGAAAACCAACTATACGATGTACGCATTTGTAGAACTTGTCTCGTCTTTGACGCAGTGCTTTCGGGTAAAATGGGGAATAAGACGTCGAGGTTCCTGTAACCTAAATCAGGACGAATAGGTCTGTGTAATGCAAAGTCTTTTGGTGCCCGATTGGCACACAAACGACTGGTACCACGGGAACCGATAGTCCCACAGATATCCACCTGTCTATGTGATTGGTTATTGGTTATAGGTTTTTTCAGGGTACACGTAGTGGCTGTGGTTTGGACCAAGTTTTACATGGATTGTGCTAATTTGGTCAAAATTTGATGTTGCATTATTAACAGGAAAGGCATCAATAGAGTGTCAGGAGTTCGATGGTCTCTATACAAAATCCCCATAAATAATGAATTAGAAGATGGGTCCAAGCTTTCCATGTTTTATAAATTGCTACCCATTGTACGGCACCATGGGTATTTATAATGGTTTTTAATGGTATCGATTAACATTATCCTTGCTGGGATATATTTTACAACCACAATACTTTCAATTTCAAAATGTTTTAATGTTTTAAAGTGTATAAATGCGCTGCACGCAATATGACCTACAAAAATACCACACCCAACAGCAAATTAAATGGATTAAAGGCATTAAAATCCAAGAAGTAAAACTTAAAAATTGCCAACCCGTATGACCACAACTTGCATTAAAGTACGTAAACAACATTTTTATAATTAAAGCAGGCAGCTGAAACCTTTTTAAATATTTATTAAAATACGGAAATGCACTATTTGTAAATTTCATGTATGTGTCAGTATTGGTCAATGGTCAATTATGTTTTAAAGTAATTTACAATACGCTCGTAATTAAAATAGAACGACTTTATGTGAAATGTAGTGAGAGTATATTTTTTTTATTTCGCATACTAATACAAAAATATTGGTTGAATTATTAAGGAATCAGAAGAATTAAATTAGAGACCTATTTTCCCAAAATAGTTAACATCGATAAGATCTTCATTAGTTAAAACTATCTTTGGAATCTCTTATAATGTATCTTAATATCCATCTCGTTTTTATTTAATACAGAGATGCTAAAGTAGGGAGATATTCAGGAACCAAAGATTTTTAAATCTTTTTGCTCTAAATATTGATTATCAAGGTTAAACGTTAATAAAAAATGTCTATATAAAATCCGTTTCGTAAAATTATTATAACTCAAATATATTTTTATGACTATGGCTTTAAGAAATTATTACTTATATAAGTATATTTAGTATTATTTGGGTTGCCTTCACTGTGCCAATTTGTTACCAATTTTATTCACACATTATAAATAAATAAACTACCAAAGATAAAGCTCTTTTTAGGGTTTCGTCCCCAAAAGGGTAAAAACGAAACCTTATTGTTTTCGCTACAATGTTTGTCCGTCTGGCTGTCTGTCCGTCTGTCATCGCCTTTTATCTCTGGAACCGTAATAGGTAGACTCTTGAAATTTTCACAGATGTATAGCTGTTGCTGCTATAGTAACAAATACTAAAACTTATAGAGTGTTCCGATAGAGATGTGTTATTCACGAATATGTGTTTATTTCTTGAACTGTAGGAGGGATACTATCTAAATTTACAAACAGTAATTAAAACTTAGTTCGCTATGTAAACAAGTATAAAAAAATAAAAATAAAAAATAAAGGGTGTGCCGATAGTGGTGTGATTTGTATGTATAAGTCCTAAGTAATAGGTAGAAGCTTGAAATTTTCACAGAAGGTGTATAACTGTGGCCGCTATAGTAGCAAATTCTAAAACTTATAGGGTGTTCCGATAGAAAGTTGTTATTCACGAATATGTGCTTATTTCTTGAAATGTAGAAGGAATACACTAAAAATATGCAAGCAGTAATTTAAACTTAGTTCGATATATAAACAAGTATAAAAAAATGAAACCTTAAAATTAGAGGGTGTTCCGATAGTGGCGTAATTTGTATGTGTAAGCCCTAAGTTTTGAACCATAATAGGTAGAAGCTTGAAATTTTTACAGGTGTATAACTGTGGCCACTATAGCAATAAATACTAAAACATATAGGGTGTTCCGAATGTGACGTGCATTTATGTCTTTATTTCTTGAGCTATAGGAGGCAACCACTTCAAATTTGCAGCCAGTAATTTAAAGTATGTTCGCATTATAAACAAATATACAAAATTAAACATAAAAATTAAAGGGTGTTCCGATTTCTGTGATTGTACGTTTTCAACAATAATAGGTAAACTCTTGAAGTTTTTACAGAAGGTGTATTACTATGGTCACTATAACAAATAGCAAAAGTTAAAGGGTGTGCCGACACTGACGTGATTTGCATGAAGATTGAGTAATTTTTTAACGATAATAGATAGTCTCTTGAAATTTTCATAAATGGTGTATTGCTATGACCCCTATAAAAAGAATAAAAATTTAAAGGATTTACCGACAGTGACGTGTTTTGCATGTATAACGACCTATTTTTTGAACCGTAATAGGTAGACTCTTCCAATTTGTATAGAAGATGTGTTGCCATGGTCGTTATGACATTACTATACATGTTTTTCACGTATAGTAACTTATTTTTTTAATAGTAATAGGTAGTTTCTTGATATATTCATAGAAAGAGAATTGCCATGGCCGCTATAACAAATAACAAAATTAAAGGATGTGCCGGCAGAGACATAATTTGTACGTAAATAGTCTTCTTTTTTGAACCGTAATAGGTAGACTCTTGAAATGTATACAGTAGATGTTGTAGTTCGGCCGCTGTAACAATTACTAATATCTAAAGGGTGTTCCATCTGTGACATGTTTTGCACGTATATTACCTTATATTACTTTATTTGAACCGCAATAGGTAGGAGCATGTATATTTTTATAGTGTATTACCATTACCAATTACTAAAGTTTAAAGCGTGATCCAATAGTGATGCAATTTCCGTGATTATGACTTTAACTTTAAAATTAAAGGGTGACTCATAAGACATGAAAAAATTGACAACTTGAATTTTTAAAGTTGTACTAAACATAGTATGGAACCCTGCGTGTGTGAGTCTAACTCGCACTTTACTGATTTATTTTATATATGAGAAGATTAGTTTACCCGACGAACATTGGGGTTTTCGATGCCAAAAGTGGAAATTAATCCGTGGTAACTACTCTGTTTGTAATTTTTAATCTTAATTGCTCAATATCACTTAGAGAGAGTAAACTTCAAATTTAGAGAAAAAGAATTAAAGGCTGGTTGTAGCACGTTACTCTATGAAAGTAATGTTGTCGTAAATTCCAAGTCGGTTACTTATAATCATTGGGGACGGAAGGGGTCGAAAAGAGACCTGTTAAGGAAGTGGTCCGCTTTGATAGCATTAATATACATATATGTATATGTCCTAGGGAACAAAGTAATTACCCCATATCCACAGAACTGAAGTAGTGACACTCTCTTAATTTTACATAAGCTACTCTGAGAATAACGTGTTGCTTCGAGTCAAAGCTTAAATATACTTTAGAGTTTATTCAATTTTTTAAGGAGTTAACCGAGGTAAGTTAGTGTTATTATTATAGATAGAAGAGTTTCTAAATTATTTACTTTAAAAATTACTTTTACATCATATTCCAAAAAAAAAATGCAGAGCTGGGTTCCCGAGTGTTACCAATTTCACGCAGCTGAAGCAACTAAACAGCTAATGATACTGCGGCTACTTTTTAAAAATGTCACTGATATACATATGTACGTATGTATGTTATACAGCTGCGGTCAGAAAAATAGCACCAAGCTTAAGAAAACATATCTCCGATACTTATCTTACTATAGGTTAAATTGATATATTTCAAAATTTGTAAGACGCTTAGAAAACTGTATAACTACATAAAATAAAAAATTATATAAAAAATTATAAAAAATAAAAAATTTTTGCTAATTATTTTATTTTGAAATTTATACTTAATTTAAAAAAAAAAACGTGAAAAACAATCAGTCAAAAAATAGCACTTCACTTTAATTTGTACTAATATTAAACACTTAATCAAGAACAAATTAAAAAGAATTATAAATGATGCATTTATTACGTTGAGCATGATTTGCATATTCTGATTAATACCTTGTTGCATGTCCTCTATTTTTGATAACGTTTGCACAACGTTTTGGTATCGAATTTACAAGATTTTGGCGTCTTTCCTTTGGAATTTTATTCCAAATTTGCTGGACAGCTATCCACAGCGCTTTATTGTTAGTTAGTTGCGTTTGAGACACTCCCTTTTTCATATCTGTCCATAAATTCTCAATTGAATTGAGGTCTGGGATCTGAGCGGGCCATTCCAACGCATTGACTTTATTGTCCCGAAACTACTTTGTCGCAAGCTTCGGATCATTATCTTGCTGGAAGACCCACATTAATGACATTTCCCCAATGGATAAATGTTTTTATCCATTCTGGTTTTGACTCAATTTATAAGTCCTACACCATAGTAAAAAAAACTACCCCATACCATTATCCACCGTGTTTTATGGTTTAGTTGTAAAATTTGGGATGAATTCTGCATTAGGGGGCTTTCTTACGTAGGAGCGTGATCCCTTGCTTCCAAATAATATAATTTGTAACTCAACTACCATTTCCTTTGGAATGCAACTACATTTTGTCGTTGGTGTTATTGTTTTGATCGGCACTGTATATAACCCTACGGAAGCATATCATTCTACGTCGTAATTAGCAAAATATATCGTAATATAACACAACACTGTTATTGCTTTATATTTGGCTAGAAACTTAGAAGAAGCCAGTGTTAATGAGCTGCGATATTCACTTGTGAACAAAATGTTTGTGTCATCATTTCATGTTACAGCAATATTGGTACCAACAGCAGAGCTTAAAAAATAAAGTGCGATTGAAGATAGTCAAGTTACAAAAAGTATAAGATTTAACCCTGCATAAAAAGGCATTTCGCTAAGCAGGAGCAAAGTTGTTGAGACACCTACATTTTGATGGAGATCTTTCAAATTTTGCGTTTTTTGATAAAAATATTTTTAGTGTTTCAGCAGTAAATGAACGAAAACAAAAAAAAAATAAAGCAGATAGTTGCGCTGCGCTAGTGATGGTTTGGCCTTTAGTTACTAAATATTGTTACTTTTAAAACTTCTTTTAAAAAAATGTATTTAAAATGAATATTAAGAAATGAATAATGTTTTTGATTTTCAGAGGCACCACATTTCTTTTATCCGTCATTTTTATCGGACTTTTTATCGGACATTTATCATTTAGGTTTATTGTTATAATTAAAAATTTTAGAGTTTTAATCTTGAAGTAATTTAATTGACCCCAGTCATTTAACACATATAACCGAGTTACTTATATGCGTAAATTTGTATTTGTTTTTGTTCAGTTCGCATAATTGTATATTTTAAAAAGCTATATGTACTTTCACATTTATATCCTTTGTTTTTCTGAATAAAATATCCACTTAATGCAAATGCTGTGGACCAGCCCGATATGCAATTATTGTTATGCATAAATTTATATGTGTTTAAAAACACTTACACAAACAAGTTCACTTACATGTTTATAGCAATTTTTTTGTTTCGCTTTTTGTTCCTATTGCTTGCCCAAAACATTAATATAATTAAAGGATATTTAAGACTGTTGACCATCAGCAACAAAAAGTAGTTGGGGCATAAAACGTTACTTTGTATTTAATGCTTTATATTTTTGTATAATTGTAGCAGCCATGTAGATGATGCCATGTATGTGTGTGTGTGAAAGAGAGGATTTTTATGAGCGTAAGGCGCTATATGTTGTAAAATAATAATTTATTTAATTGCGTTTAATAAATACATTGGTGCATGAACACTTAAACGAACACGTATTCGCATAAAGTATACACTCATGATATGTGAAGTAGGCTTCTTTATTATTTCCACTGTATGTATTGGTATAAATATGATATTTTTATTTAACACACAGAACGATGTGCAACATTGCTTAACGGAAACGGATGTGGAAGTGCATAAAAAAATATGCATGCACAATTGCATTTGAAAGTGCGGTATTTAAAAAACACCATTGTTCAGTGCTACCAACTACCAAAACTTTGAGGTTTGCAAATAATTGTTGGGAAAATATTAATAAATAAATGTAGTAGTATTTGCTTAAAATTTTATCTCTGAATATCGGATTATTCATACACTTGTAAAATTCAACTGATCATACTGATTCAAATTTTATTCTTAAATTAGTTTTTCAGGTAATAAAGGTAAATTAGTTCATGACAACAATACTTTTTTTAGTTCTTTAGGTGTACGATAATAATTTCCTCTTTGTATGAGAGGTACCCATTATTTCAATCCAACCTGTGCTTTTGATAAACTATGTATATTAATAAGAACGTTACCTATTATAGTTCTCTAGCTATTTCCAAATTGGGCGTGGTCAATTTTTCTTTCCACAAAAACCTAAGTTGTGTTGTAATGAAGATTAAAAAACTTGTTTAGCGGGTATGTAAACAAACAAAATTTCCGCATTTGGGACGAACAGCAATCTGAAGAGATTTAAGAGCTGCCATTTCATCCAGAAAAAACAACGGTTTGGTGTGGTTTGTAGGCCGGGGGAATCATCGGTCCATATTTCTTTAATAATGATGCCGGTACGAACGTAACCGTTAATGGCGACCGTTATCGTGCCATGATAATCGTGCCATGATCTCGGCGACATTTGGTTTCAGCAAGACGGCGCACAGTGCTATGTTCCATAGACAAAAATACAAAAAATAAATATATCTTGTATTTTAACAGAAGTTATACTGTTCGACAGCTAACACTAAAATAAATAAATAAAAATAAAACTTGTTTTTGATTCTTTGCTAACAACAACTGTCAATATTTGAAATTTTGAAGCAGAAGATCGAAGTTTGCTTTTTCTAGTAGCTAACATTATTAGCACTACTAAGTTATTAGAAAGTTTTGCAAATATTTTGTTAAAGTGACTTCTTATTCCGCGTAAAAGTCATATTATTCAAAATAAAATTGATATAACTTTTAAATTCGATGAAATATTATACAAAAAAGAATAATATGTTATCCTGAATAATATGTTATCCTGTATTTTTCTTTTTGCTAATTTGTTGTGTTCTCTAAAAGCATTGTCAAAAAAAGTTAAGAAAATTTTTGCCGCGACTTTGAAAAAAATTAAATTTGTTTAAAGTCCATTTTATGATTTTGGCTTGAATTTCTCTAAATTGCGTTTGTATAATAGCTTAATGTATAAAGTTTGTTTATAATATTTTTTTAATTATTATAAAGATCGCATTTATTTTAATTGAAACTAAAAATTGCTAAACTTTTATTGAACATTACAAAAAATGGAAAAATATGGTATTCTGATTTTTTCCGGTTTTTGTACCTTTATAATGGCTTGTATTGATTGGCAATTTAAAAATTATAAAATTCGAACCGGAACTTAAAAAAATCAAATAAAAAAGCATGTTTTTCCTTTTATGTAATTATATTTAATCAATTATAAAAATAATTTTCTGTTTATAAATATTTAAATAAAGCAAAATGATTAAAAAATTTTGATTGGGCTCAATATTAAATATTAATGCTCTTATTCATAAAAATGTAAAGTTTACTTGAAGTAATTTTTATAAAAAATTTGGCATAAAGTAAACTCTAAGTAAGCTTTAATTTTTATGTAGCATACTCGAAAACGTTTTGAATAGACACGCATAAGGATTTGATGACTCATTTGTTAATAAACACAAATCCATTTATGTTTTCAAGAGGGAATATTAAGATTGAAAATAATATAGATTGTGAAGATGTTTATAAATATTTATAAATATATACAAAAAAAGTATCGTTAATGACAAAGAGAGCGTTTCAAGTAGTGACGATGAAAGGTTTTTTTTTTTTTCTAAAATTAATTGCGCGTAATCGTGCGTGAGAAAATTTTCTCTCACCGTGAGTATGCGTGACCGTGAGGCAAAAACAGTCATGTGCACTTCCTTACTAATAGGTATTCATAAGTTTCATGAAATTCGCATAATTTTTATAAGATTTATTGCATTTTTTCTATAAAGGACATTTGACAGGATTAAGAGTCCTTTTTTAAAGGCGACTATGATGGGTTTAACAACTTAGGATTTCACATCTTTTTCGTTGAATAACATAGCAAATATAAGAACATTTGCTTTTTGGAACATAGGCGGTAGGCATGTCCTTGTTCCGGTTTTTTTAAAAACTAAAATTTTTCATAGTTAGCCTAAATATAACTGCTCTGTAAAGTTTTAAAAGTTTCTTTCAACTCCTTCTATTTTTGCCCCATCGCACAGTGAACGGTCCCCATAGTGAAACACTATTTTCAAAAATGAATTAACATTTTTATAAATCCTTTTATTTTTCCGGTGCGGGGACAATTAAATACCCAAAATTCCCCCATTTCAGTAATTATTATTTTTTGGAATTTTAATCTATCATTTCACATACAAAATGTTAAACCGTGATAGTTTTTTTTTATAAAATATAACCAATATTACTTACCTACTTATTTAGGGTTGCCGTATAACTTTTTTGAATATAACATTATTTTAAACTTTTTAGTATTTTTATTTTTTAAATTTTTGACAATACTCATAAACATTGGTATTCAAATAACATTATATGAATAGGGTTACCAAATTGACAACAATAAATATTGTTATTTAAGATAAAAAACATATTTATATAAAGATTAATAATAAAGTTACAAACAAATTCAAATAACATAACAATTGTAAACAATTTCTTAATCACTAAAATAAGTTTCTAAATCTGAATCAGTGTTAATAGATTCATCTACTAATATTTAATTACTAATTTCTTGATTATTTTCAAAAGAGCTTCTTGTATTTATTGTAATTCTATTAGGTGAAATTAATGGATCAAAAGAAATTATGAGTTTATTCATTAAATCTTGATTACAATTTTCTCTGCTATTTTTTCGAGTGTGCTCAATTCTGTTCTTTCATAATTGTTATGTGAAGGCGTTCTGAAGCATTCGCCCATGCACACCTTGTATTAGTTCGCCCTGGTTTAAAGCATAGGCTACTATTATGATTCAGTTTTAAATATTAAAAATATCAACTGATAATTTTAATAAAAATATCAAATATGGATAATTTTTAAAATTATTATATTTCAAAAGTTGGCATAGAAAACACCTAAATATTTGTATAGATATTTTAGTATATATATTTTAGTATATATATAAGAAAATAAGATTATTGATTCATAAAAGAAGTTTTTTGATCTGCCTATTTTTTCGGGTCCATCGAAGCTGACTATTTTTTTTTTTTTAAAGTACATATTTTGGCTAAAAACTTCACAATTTTTTTACAGTTTTGTTATAAATATTTGAATTTTAGGATTTTCTCATTGTTTCTGATACATTTCCGAATAAAATAATTATAATGACATTTATATAAAATTTCTATATAATATAATTTTTGATATTTATTTTAACAAACCCATTTTTTGTTACTTAAAAATTATGAAAAAATTATCAAAATAATTTGACTTTAAAGCCGTGTAACTTTTTATAGGTGTAACGCACAGGAAAAACCAAACCACCATTGGAATCGTGGAAGTCTCAGTTTCATCCCATATGTATTTTATTGATAAATTCGGAAGTTATTTTTTTATTTTTTTCCACTAGACAGTTTACTGTGCATCGTTATAGAGGAACAAAGCACTGTGCGGCGCTACTTCCCACACATCGCATTAATCAATGGATTAATTACATATACCAAAGGCAAATACTTAATTTCGTTTTAATATGTCATACGGTATGACCTGTAGAGCGGTCACAAAAATTTGGTGGTAAA